>JAQBSW010009203.1:0-30060 GCA_029291075.1 Eudiplozoon nipponicum | reverse complement strand
AAATAGGACGAGATGGATATACCGGAGTAAGCATTAAAAAAATGACTAATTTCATGCGCACATGAGTTTTGTGTTTACTGGGGACTCATAATTTGTAGTCAATACTACGCCTTAAAGCCACTAAAATTTTGGCAATTTGTGTGGGGCAGTTGGACGATGCAATCGCCTATACCTACGTGTATTCCATGGATACACAATTTTACTTCATATGTCGACATCGGCAATCCGGCATCAAAACCAACTCTAAATTTGTAATGTTTACCAGCGTAACACATATATAGATTGACTAAATTCCAACATAATTAATATCAACAATTCTGAGCACCTGCTAACCGGCCAACAACGTTCACTCTAGAATCGTTCACCACCAGTAATCAAATTCCGTGTTAATGATTTCCTCATTTTGTGCAACATAAGATATTTATATTTTCCCCTTGGCGGAGAAAAAATATATTGTTTGTTTGCTGCGTGTGCCAGGTCCTACCGAAACGTAGCCAGTTAGCATGTAGTGCATGCGTAGGTGAGATAAAAACTATTGTTCATGATTCTTTAAATCAAGTTTGCGAGCTTGAAGTAAACAACAATCCCATTGTATTTAACCAGTCGTCGAACAACATAACAAAACTACCGCCAGCCGCAACGCACTGACGCGTTTCGACCTTTCTTGATCATCATCAGAGTACGACGGCAAACTGACTATCGAGGATCAAACCGCATTGAATATATATGGAAATCAAATTTAGATATGCGGCTCTCACCTCTAGCAGTCTTGCATAAATTGAACTTGACTGGAAATGTCGGCTGCACAATTTCTATGCAGTCACGAACATTAACTATTTTGCAGCTTTCGCCACATATACATATATAGACAATACAATTAAATAATAATCGATTGCGCGGGAGGTAGTAACAATTCTTTAAATCAAGTTTGCGAGCTTGATGTTTCGACCTTCCTTGATCGTCATCGACGACTTGTTAAATACAGTGAGATTAGTGTTTACTTCATGCTCGCAAACTTGGTTTAAGGAATTGTTACCACCACTCGCGCAATAAATTATTGTTTAATGGTATTGTATTTATATATGTGTGTGGCGAAAGCTACAAACAGCTAATGTTCGTGACTGCATAGAAATTGTGCAGCCGACATTTCCAGTCAAGTTCAATGTATGCAAGACTGCTAGAGGTGAGAGCCGCATAGCTAAATTTGATTTCCATATATATTCAATGCGGTTTGATCCTCGATAGTCAGTTTGCCGTCGTACTCTGATGATGATCAGAGAAGGTCGAAAAGCGTAAGCGCGTTGCTACTGGCGGTAGTTTTGTTATGTTGTTCGACGACTGGTTAAATACAATGGGATTGGTGTTTACTTCAAGCTCGCAAACTTGATTTAAAAAAATTGTTACCACCACCCGCGCAATCAATTATTGTTTAATTGTGGTGACAATATTTTTGTGTCTGTTTGTGTGTGTGTGTGCACATGTAACGTAGATTGTGAAAAAAATTGAGCAGAAGAATTGATCGCAATAAGATGCAAGGAAGATAAGAAAGATACAAATATTTGGATGAGTGTTAGAAATCAGCTTCATAGAAAAATGACGTATTTTCAGGAACTGAACCAGCAAAATTTGGCGCAATTAGCTTATAAAGAAAGACTTAACAGTAATCATGATCAAATCGTACGAATTTTCTGTTTCTTATACAATTTAAATTTAGGTTTCTATGCTTGCGCGGTTGTGTGCTTCTTTTTCTATGACTGTTTATTTTCATTCTTAGTCACAAATTAAATTTTGCTGTCAACGATTTTCGTGCAACTACATCAATTTGTATTACGCGTAGTGTTGTATAAAATTCACTTTAATTAAAAATCTAATCTCATTTCTAGGTGTTTATAATTATGCAGATAAATGTAACGTTTGCCTTGAACTAGCAGTCCCTTTAATGCCATTTGTTTATCTGAACGAAAAATCTTATTCGTTTTCTTTCCGACGGTATTGAAGAGAATGGGCTTCCTGATTTTTATTCTCAGCATACACAAAATACCGCATCAAATATTTTTTTCCCTTGACGCATGTTGTTCTCTATTAAATCTTGACCTAATAGTCATTGCTAGGCGCTTACTTCTGTGATAAATGCGAATCATTACGAATTATAATCCGAGTTCTTGTTTAAAATTAGAATCAATCGGGTAGACAATGAGCGGTTAAAATGATGGTTGTTGTTCAACCATAAGCTCAACTCCTATGTGTCCTGTGCATTACAGGTAATATCCAAAATTATATTTGGAAATATTGGTTTTATAACTCTATTTAATTTTCTTTAATCATAGAATGGTGTTCTTCTGCCAATAAGAAAATTAGGCGTCCAATTTTACACAAGGTTTCACAAACTTTTATAGAAACTATATAATGCTACAATTAAACAGCAATTGAATGTACGACTGGCGGTAGTTTTGTTAAGTTGTTCGACGACTGGTTAAATAAAATGGGATTGGTGTTTACTTCAAGCTCGCAAACTTGATTTAAGTAATTTTATAATGCTACGTTGGTAAGAATAGTTTTCCAATTATGGGAGTTAATACTTATGTCAACGACGAGTTCGTCTGCAGTTAATTTGTTAATTAATAAAAGTTCGATCAGGTTTGTTTATTTATTTTAATTTACGCAATGTCCACATTGGGTTGAATAACAAGTTAGATAGTTTGTGCTGCGAAAGGCTGACCACTTCCAAATTTTGTTGCCGTCCGGATTTCTTGATAACAATGTGCGTGTATGTCGGTGATCAGATTTACTTTGGCTTTCTTTACTAAAATTTATAGAATCGCGTTGAATTTGGATTTAGCAAAATAAAATTCAAATATCTGCTTCGCGGCAATTTCGAAGTTTTATAATTTAACAATTATTGAATGCGCAGGTGGTTGCAACAATTATTTGAATCAAGTTTGCGAGCTTGAAGTAAACACCAATCAAATTGAATTTAACCAGCCGCCGAACAACATATCAAAACTAAAGTCAGTCACACGTACTGACACGTTTCGACCTTCCACGTTCATCATGAGAGTATAACGGCAAAATGACTAGCGAAGGTCAAACCACAATGCAAGTTAATTTTCCTGAGAGTATTGAAATTGTATAGCCGACCTTTTCAGTTATGCGAGACTGCCAGAGGTGAGAGCCGCATATCTAATTTTGCTTTCCATATATATGCATTTCGTTTTGATCCTCACCAGTCAGTTTGCCGTCGTACTGTGGTGATGACTATGGATGGTCGAAACGCTTCTGTATGTGTGATTGGCATTAGTTTTTCACTTGTCCGACGACGTGTTAAATTGTTGTTAACTTCAAGCTCGAAAACCTGCTTCAAAAATTTTTGAAGTTTGGCCGGTCTAAAATTATGTATTTCATTGCCTTTTTTAATCTTAATTTTCATAAGGTATCGTCAGTCTTAATAACGTGATAATCTGAAGACTTTTAGCAGCATCTGTGTGTTTGATTCCTTCTGAATCGCGTTTTTATGGCATTTAGTCCCAGCCGCTCCTCATTTTGAGCTCAATTTGTTAAGCAAATGCAAATAAACGTTATTCGATAAGTTCCTTGAAATTATCTTGATCAAAGCCTGCTATATATCTCTCTTCCATGGAATTGTTTATTATGTCAGCAATTTTTGTTCTCAGACAAATTGTTTCCTTTTTGGCTAGGTAATACTATATTAGTATAATAACTAAATGACTTATCTGAATAAATTGAGAGTACATAATAGCTTAAAAATTGACCTAAAACTATTTTGGAGTTATTAAATATATTATTTATCGCCTGTATGTACTGAATTACATTTTTACTCGTAATTCTTTAGATTTATTTCTATTTAGTTCCTGCATTTCATTGATTTGCAAAGGTATCTTTCTTTCGAAATCATTTCATTTCGATGCATAGCTTTCCATAAAAACATGTCAAGTTCTCGTTAATAAGTTTGGTATAGCCTGGATTTAATTGATCTAAAACGTATTGAAACATCGTCCGATATTACGACTTATTAAAGGAACACTATTATTTCAGACAACTCACAAAGACACGACCTATTTATTACTGGTAGTTGAATGTTCGTATTGTAAATTACTGACCGTGCTATAAGACGAGACAACTATTTTCACATAACCCACAGCCAGGAACGTAAAAGAAAATTTAGTTTAACTAACCGTTTTTTCACCCTTTCATTGAGGTTGTAAAATGAAATTTCGTTTTTTAAAAATTAAATCAAGTAGTCTGATTGATATAAACACCAATACCATTATATTTGTATTTGGATGTACCTATGAGGCATTGTATACGCTGGAAAAGGTTATTCATTCATTAATACTGCTTCTTCTTTATTGCAAAAATTTGCTTGGGAATCTTGCTTTCATCCAAATAAATGTAAAGCCGGCCGAAATATCTGACTTTGATATTTGGACGGAAGCAGAATAGTGGGTTGTGAGGCAATCAATTATTGTTTTATTGTATTGTCTTTATATATATATATATATATATATATATATATATATATATGTGTGTGTAAATAAAATCTACATACAGATGATGTTTCCGTGGACTGTATATAGAAATTGTGCAGCCGACATTTCCAGTCAAGTTCAATGTATGCGAGACTGCTAGAGGTGAGAGCCTCATATCTAACATTGATTTCCATATATATATATGCAATGCGGTTTGATCCTCGATAGTCAGTTTGCCGTCGTACTCTGATGATGATCAAGGAAGTTCGAAACGCGTCAAGTGTTTTGTTTATATATATATATATATATATATATATATATATATATATATATATATATATATATTGCCAAGTTTCTATATTAGAAATCTGTCGACTTTGTATGAATTGTTGCTTTTTAAAGCATAAAAATATTGTGAAGCAACAATTAAGAAGAAGTTATAATTATGTAGTGCTCGAATGCAATATTTCCTTGTTTTTCTGTGTGCCTGTTTTGTTCTGGAGAAACGTAAGTAGTATAATAAATTGAAGAAATTAGCTGTCCTGTTGAATGACAGCTTGGCATTACTGAACATGTCAAATTCTGCACAATGGTATAAATGTTTAGAATTCGACAATGAATTACATAATACCAGAACAATAGTTCAAGGTTATTTGCCTCGTTTTAGAGGCCAAAATGAAATTCTATCCTCGTAAAAAACGTCTGCTTAGCATATAAAATAATTATACTAATTGATGATGCTTTTTGGATTTTTTGAAGAAGAACTTGTATTTCAAAATGAAGAGTAAAAGGCGCGAAATTCATCACCGGCTTAACAAAAAATCTAATATGAGATGTTTTGTGATTTTGAGGAATTTAAATACTGGTCTATTACTAATTCCATAGTGACTATCTAATTGTTGTATCACGCAAACTTAACAGTATTTCTTGGAGGCTCATCTGTTGTAATTTGTAATTATATAATACTGGTAATGCTGTGAAATCGCACGCCATTCGAACATTGAAATAAAATCCTTTCAATTTAAATTAAAGAAATGTGCAGAGAATATTGAACAAAGACTTCTAATTTGAACTTAAGACATTGAACAACAGTTAAACTTAGTCCTGTATTACAAGAAAGAAACCACGTAGAGCCTATTAAATGTACAAATACAAAAATAAATAATGCTAAAAACAATGAAAACTTACTTTTACCAATACAATCTGCGTTGCGTAAACACAAATATTGAATATTGTGATAGATCGATCGATTTCAGGGAATAGTCATCAAGAATTAGAGTTTTTATGACAGAGTCGAAAGGTTAACTAGAGAATATGAATATGTTCTACTTGTCTTAGCAACAGATACTACACATGCTTATATGAGTACATTCAGTTATGTATTTATTTAAAATAAGTTTGTAAAGCAGTGTAAAATATACACGCCGAACGGTAGTAACTACAATATACCAATTAGATTGGTTTCATCGACATTTGGTACTCTAAAAGTATATGCCAAAGAAGCCGGGGCTTTGGTCGCGTAATCAATAATTGCAAGACCCTAAATTCTCGATTCCACCGCTGGTCGCGTCAATATAGACAAGAACATGAAAAGTGCCCAATTGGACAAACCCGTTCCTATTTAAAGAATTGCATTAGATACCAAATACCTTGATTATATCATACCGCATATATATATATGAGAAAAATGAGCCGTAATCCATGGAATAACATTTATTAATAAATCTTATTTCAACCACTGCAGCCATTATTCCGAATTCGTTAATATTTTTGCCCATCCAATCCCAACTGTACATTTATCGTAAGCAATCCTTCCTTAGCTATGCATGTCTCTGATTTGCGCAATTTAGACTATTTCTCTTGCGTAACGCTATGTGCTGTGTCATCGCTTTCATTGTGAATGTGTCGTAATTAATGGATATGTCGTATCTTGTGGCGCCTTAATTGTTTTTGAAGGACTTAACTTTATGTTTCTGTTCCTCTCCAATTCGATTTGTTTTTGAATTACATTCTGCACGTATAAGCATGGGCTAAACTTATTATTTAAAATAGCTTCAAAAACCAGAAGCGTTTTTACGATACTGCCCTGTATAGAACTGAAATATTTTTACAATTAAAAACGTGACTTGTCGGTAGTACATGTTTACAAATTGCTGATTTATGTGCAGGAGCTGATTAATTCTAGTTTAGAGTCAACATTTTGATCTGCTGATTTACTGAAATTTTTATACAGATAATAATGTTGGCTATACAGAGAAGCTATCTTTTTCATTAGTTCGTAAATGTTTTGTTGTGTTGACAACAACTCGCAACCGAGTTGACGGAAACTGAGCTTTAGTCGCGCCAGTGACATTTATTTTGAAAATCTCAACTCGAAAGTCGCCTACAAAGAGAACAAGCATCGATAATCTGTGAGATATTTTGATTTCCTCAAAATTCGTCTTGATTTTAGTACATTGTCTCAAACTATATTCGAGAAAACAGTCGGGATAGTCATTATTTATCAGCGTATCGCGAATTAGGTTTAACCCTAATTAAATTTTCTTCGGTGAAAAAATCCTGTGTTTATACATACAAATATATATATATATATATATATATATATATATATATATATATATATATATATATATATATATATATATACTAAAGCGTAATCCCAGGGTTTCAATTGATATGCACACGTATAAGTATATTCATTATAAAATAGAGATTTCATTATATAGCGAATGCAATTTATCATTACATCAGTTTGTTTTTTATTGTGGAGTGGTCATTAGCACCGGGAATTGATGCTGATTAAATTGGAACACCGGAGCCTTGCCTTCAGGTAGAGCCTATGTTAAATTAAACTCGACAAATAGGTCATACAGGATTCCCAAAACCATCATTGTACAACAAAGAACATGCCGTCTCTGGATGTGACATTGACGTGAGGTTTTATGGCAGTAATTTACTAAAATTAAATATTGTAGTACAAACTATGAATACCTCTTGAATTTTTTCGGTGTGCCAACTTCATATTTTGCATTGCCGCGTTTTGCTTACGCGGGTTTCACAAAGGCCCGATTGATCAATATTTCCACGTATGCATCTGCTTTGTCTTCGATTGGGCTGAGTTTGCATTCGTCCCAATGGAAATGCACATCGTTCATACTAATCATTGTGGAAGTAAAATAACTGCATTTCCAATGGTTGGTATAAATGCTATTGAAGCCTTCGGAGGAAAGAGACGAATACACACCTAGCCTGATCGAATACAAAACAGATGCTTACGTGGAAATGTTAAAATAAGAATTGCTGAAGGTAGATAAGAAAATTCTTTAAATAGATCGGTTTAGTGAATATTGGAAACACATTAATTACTGACCAGAATTTGCCTTGGGCGGAGCCTGATTTGGTACATGTGCTTTGGTGTCCAGGAATCTACCTGCGGCACCGACCATGCCGTGTAATATACAAAATTTACAGTTACATAATATTTCTCAATAATGTGAAATATTTATTTCTAAAATATGAATTTCTAAACCATCTTATAACTATAGAATTTATTATTATAATCAAGGTTGCGGTCTTGATATAAACACCTGACCCATTAATTACTTACATATGTCAGTATAAACTAAGAATTGTATAATGTAGTAAAGGAAATTCATCCAGTAGACCGGTTTCATCCTTATTGGGAACTCATCATGTACTGGCAAGAATTTGCCGCGGACAGGACTCGAACCTGGATGAATTGCCTTTTCTACACTATACAATTCTTAGTTTATACTGACATATGCAAGGAATTAATGGGTCAGGTGTTTATATGAAGACCGCAACCTTGATTATAATATTTGTTATCACCACCCGCGCAACCAATCTTGGTTTAATCGTATACCTGTTGTTATTTCGCTACATTTTTCATATATAATACTGTAATTAAAATACCAGAATTAATCTGATAAGCAAACTACGCTTAGAATGCATAATCAAATTTTAGGCAGGAACGTTTAGCAAAGTGGAACATTTAAATAGTTTCACAGTGAAAATTAAGAACCCCATGTGAATGCCAGTGCACGAACAAATTGTTTTTGTTTGTTCATCTCTAGACAACATTTATTTATCGCGACCGCCGCTAAATTATGAGCATACCCGTACATGTTGGCTTAATTAATATTTAGAAGCGTTTCGATGGCATTTCGTGTTTGCCACAGACCAAAATATGCTTATCAATATGCGATTGTGCAACACCAATCTTGTTTTGCCCTCACCAAGTTGGTATGCTCTGCATAAAGTTGTAGTTCAGACTTTTAATGCATCTGCCAAAAAATGACAGTTCACAAGCACAATTGCGATTTTAGATAGCGTTAGTTGTCGATTGCAGTGGAATTCTGTCATTCACACTGGGAAGAGCATGTTTGTTGACGGATGTAAGTGAAACTAGTCCAACTGAAAATTATCCGAATATCAACGTGGAACGCAATCTACTTTTTATAAGCTGCACAGCCTCGTCAATTTTGTATTGTAAGTGAATGTACACCGGTTTCTTATCAACTGTGCAATATTTAAAAACGGGTTTTGTATTAACATTAGGTATACACACATCTATTAATTGCGGTGAGTAAACATTAATGATAAGAGACGAATTCAAAGAGTCAAATTCAGCATGCGAGTTGTCAAACGATGAAATAAGCATTGTTTTATTATGCACTGTTCAACAAAGCATTTTAACCTTTCCAAATCAGTAGAAGCTGATAATATATATATATATATATATATATATATATATATATATATATATATATATATATATATATATATATCGCAGTCCATATTTTCGTAAGAAAAATTGATCTACATAAAGTGCCATCAGCTATCTAATTGAGCAACTCATTCAGTAAAGCTAGATTAACATCCTCTTCATTATGAGTTTAAAAAATCTATCGTTGGGATGCCATTAATTGAATTTATTTACCAATACGTCAGCATAAACACGACCATCACGGACTAAAATTATATAATCAATATAACGTTTATAAAGTTTTGTTTCAATAATTAGATCAAAATTCCTTTTCACCAACAACCATACAAATATATCAGGCAAGATCTGAGCCAAAGCTAAACCCGTATCTACACAAATTTTCTCTATATAGTTGATGTTTGCAATTGTATTGCATATCTGAACAAGGAAGGTAGAATAATCATTCCAAACACGTTCACGCAGTTAAAAGTTTGGGAAGTTCTCCCGGATATACAGACCAACAAGCGCAACAAACTTCCTTCAATGGAACATTAGTGAAAAAGTATCCTACGTCAATTATTATTCAGATAGAAAATTAAACGAGCGACATGTAAAAAACGCTTTTTGATTGTGATTAAATCTTCATGTGCGGCAATGCTCATTATTTAGAAGAAATCGCAAATAAATAGAAGTTGTCCAGAGCTGAGCAAGCAGAAACAATTTGTTCGTGTAATGGCAGTCACATTGAGCTTTCCATATCCAGGGCTAAACGGTTTAAATTTTCCACTTTGCTGAACTATCTTGCTGAAAATTTGAATATATAATTTACATTTAAATTCAACGTGGACCATATGGTCTATTTAAACAACGTTACTACATTGGATTTTAGTTAGCATTTGGACATAAATTTTCAACTGGCTTTCCCTAATTTTTCAGTATAGAATGGACACAAGGCCGCCTAGAAAGGTGACATTAAACAGAAAGTTTGTGCCATGATTTCGATGATCATTTTATTTCGGCAATACAATTTAGCAATAACTGATTTCGCGGGTGGTGGCAACAATTATTTAAATCAGGTTTGCGAGCTTGAAGTAAACACCAATCCCATTGTATTTAACCAGTCGTCGAACAACAAGGAACATTTTATTTTCCAGTTGATAAAGACCCGGATTCTGTAGAAAATGTAATCCAGTTCGAGCCACATCGGTAGTGAAACCTAATGGATGAATTGATTTTGCCATCCGGCGCAATGTTTAGGGTAAACAGATAACATATATATATATATATATATATATATATATATATTTATATAAGCCTTATAAAGTAAGCATTATCTTATGCATCAAGAACATTTAATACACCGACGGTGCTAAAACCGGAGCGCATGTTTTGCTGAACCCGTGGTTTCATCCACTAAAAGTTAATTTGGCCATCAAAATCTTTCAATAAATCTTCTATTTTATGTCGTGTTTTAAGTGGATTTCTGCCCGTTCGATAATAATGTATATATATGTATGCGCAAATTTAGAAACTAATACGAATTTGTGTGTTATGGAAAATTGAATGAAAATTCGTTATACAAGGAAAGCCTTGCTTATCATTTTGTAATCACATTTAATAATATTAATGTCAAATATCTTGCAGAATTTGTGACAATTTTTTATTACACCATTTTCATCTTCGTTCATAACATTTTTTTGTAGAGCATAAATAATCTGCCACAATCTTATCTATATTTCTAAAATTAGACATATCAGAATAAAGTCCGCTTTATATATAAATATATATATATATATATACATATATATATATATATATATATATATATATATATTGACTTTTGCTTTTAACGAGGGTTTTACAACCATGTGAATGTTTAGAGTTTGGATTGAAAATGTGTGCGTTGTTCCAACCAATGAAAACTTATTGCAACTTTAATAGAAATGCATTGAAATTTTCAAAAAGTATTGGTTTAATTGAAGGCTTGACAATGTTTTCTTACTAAGAATATATCATTTATTCAGTTTCAAATCTGACTAAATATTCATGCTCATAAATAATGACCTTTAATGTCGGATAGATTGCGGACGCGATACCGCGGATGGTGATGACAATTATTTAAATCAAGTTTGCGTTTAGATAAAAACTCCAGTCCTATTATAAACATATAGTATAACCTAAAATCATACAATGCTGAAAAGTAATTTCGTCTAGTTATTATCTAAATCAAGGCTGTGTCATTGTTATAAACACCAGATTCATTATATACCAACATTTGTCAGTAAAATCTAAGCATTGCATAATTTATGAAGGCAATTCATCCAGTAGACCAGTTTTGTCCTTATTCGGAACTCTTCAATAAATGTTTGGTGCTTGGCGCGGTCAGGGCTCGAATCTGGCCAAGTCGGCTTCGGAATCTGTGATTCTATCCTGCCGCATGCTATGCATAGTTTTAACTTATATAATAACTAATATATTTTGGTTAGCTTTTCCTTTAGGTGGAGCTGATACGGCATCCCGTTAGACCCAAATTTCCAACTAACCATCACAAAACCCTCATTAGATAATAGGCCTTACGCGATCTGAGGAAGTGGCATTCAATTAAACATTTATATAATTAAACAGATGTTGGTTGGTGGGGTGGGGATAACTTTCTTTAAATCAAGATTACGATCTTGACATTTGTGTGTGAATGTGTAAATAGACTATCTATTGTCTCGATTTTTTAATACGTTAAGTCAAAATGCTTTTTTGCGTGAATTTTTTCGTTAAAAATTCATTAATTTTGTCGTAAATTCACTCCATTATAGTTTGCAAAGTGAAATCTAAATTTTGCAAAAGCGAATTTTAATGTGTGTGCTTCTTATAACTCGACGCCTTCAATGCAATTAATCTGTGGAGTTCGCACGATAAACTAAAACGAATGTTTACCCAATTAATTTGGAATTATTAAGTCAATGCAACTGTCACGTAGAGGCTTCATCACCTTTTCTTCTTACTTCAAAATGCATCAAAGTTGCTATGTCTATGAAATCACAGTTAGCCTCATTGTGATTCTGACTTTACTCACCGAACCATGTTAGACAGTTAAGTAAAATTGATTGATCATCTTATGTGCTTCCCTCCTTGAGCCGGTGTCCATCGAATCAGCCTTTGCTTAGCGAGAATATTGTTTGGTTTGCGGTTAAACAGACAAACAGAATTAACAAGCCTGTTTGCTTTGACACTTGCCAAGCTAACGTGAGAACACCATGCAAAATACTTAGTAACACACACACAACTAGATATTGCCTCCTTAGTTCCCAGTGGCAAATAAAAGTCTACCGAGTAAAAATATATTATCAGGTGACGAGTTCATGCAAAGATTGTTCCTTAAGTGGCCATTTTAAAAGATATTGCAAACACAATGCTTAATCATGCCGTTTCAGTCACTAAAAAGTTTAATTTTTGCATTTTCGATATTGGTGTCTGTGAAGGTTTTATGCTTAAACAGTCATTGGTTACGCGGGTGGTGATAACAATTCTGTAAATCAAGTTTGCGAGCTGGAAGTAAAAACCAATCTGGTTGTATTTAACAACATAATAAAACCACCGCCAGGCACACGTACTGGCGCGTTTCGACCTTCCATGATCATCGTCAGAATACGACGGCAAAGTGACTAGCGAGGATCGAACCGCAACGCATATAAAAAGAAAGCAGAATTAGATATGTGGCTCACGCCTCTACTAGTCTCATATAAATGTCGGCTGCAAAACTTCTATGGAGTCACGAACATTAACATTTTGCAGATTTCGCCACATATGCCAAGGTAATACAATTAAACAAGCATTGACTGCACAGTTGGTGGCTTCGTGTTGTTTCAAACAGAAATACCAAAGAAAGACTAAAAAATCGAATTCAATTCTGTCTTTTGGTTTCTGAAATAAATTGAAAAACGTTTCTTCTAAATTTTCTGTGTAGATGCATTCTATAAAGTTATGCCTTGCACTAGGATTATAAAAATAATTGTGCGAAATTGGTTCAGAGGCTTTTAGACACAAAAACGCATATATTTTCTTTTTATGTAATTACAAATAAACAGACAATAGAGACATTCAAATAATAATAATATAAGCAATTAATTAATTAGCTATATTTCGCAAGTTGGAACCTTTCTTACAGATCCATCTAATAACACCGATTCTCTCTATGAGTACGGAACCACGTGGACGATTTTTCAATCAATTCACCTCTGTAGATCAATCATCTATCTTCTTAACTTTAGTTTTCCTATTTATTATTCCAAATTGTTTTTATGGTACGTGAGATTCAGTTGGATCTACGGATGTCAGCTTGTCGTTCTGTCATAATGCGAAGGGACAGTGAAAACTTGTCCGTACTGGCAATTGACGTTGGGTGTGCTATGTACTGATACTGGTTATTTTTAAAATTACCTCTTAGAAGATAGCTTTCACCTCCATTAATTTTAAATTTTTCGTCTGATTTAAATAACATTTTTCCAGTTATACTTTGAATTAGGCGAGTGTTACTAAATCATTTATTTTCATGAGAAGTTGCAAGTTTACGTCTATTCATGTTTTATGACTGGGAATTGACTTCATTCAACTTGTTTACTTGCGCCAACCCTGTTTCGCAAGCTCTCCAATATCTGGATGACTTCGAATCCAAATCATTCATCCCCACTGGGAATGGGCGACCTAGTGTTTCATTATTTCCTGCTAATAAATATAAAAAAATTCAACGAGTAATGGTACAACACTGCATCGGTTGACGCGCAGGATAGAAAGGGTCGCCTTATCTGTTATATTTTAATCCGTGGATAATCGTACAGAAATTACTGAAGGCAGGTCCCAAACGGTGAATTCTGAGTGCATTGATTCGATTCTTTTGATAAGAAAACGAGTAGCTTAACACAATTTACGCCCAAACCTGTCGGTTCAAAGCCATTAAGTTTGAAATAATCCTACCAAAGGATATCGAATGATTTTTCATGCATGATATTTTTGAATAATTTATTTTATTTTTATCAATTGAAGCAAATATTGATATAAGTTAAGATTATGTTCTTGATACAAACACCTGTACCATTATATAACAAATATTTTTAAGTATACATTACGCATTATATAATTTAGGGAAGGCAATTCATTCAGTAGAATTGTTTCGTTCTTATCGGAAAGTATTCACGTGTTATACTGCATGTGCTGCAAACAGAGTTACAATTCTTGACAGTACGTGAATAGTTCTCTAAAAGGACAACACCGGTCCACTGGACGAATTCCTTTTTCTTCATTATATAACGCTTTGTTTATACTGCCAAATGTAGGTATGTCATTGGGCTAGTGTTTATATGAAGATTGAAACCTAGATTTACATAGTTGTTATTTAAGCGTGCGCAACCAATTACTATTACCTAAATAGGCGAAATGTTTCTCACATATTAATTTACTCCATACGGTTTATTGAAAATACTTTGATCTTGATAATAATATAAGCGAAAACATACTAAATAATATCGTATTTTTACAAGGCTACAAAAGATAGCATTCTGATTTAAAAAATATATTGTTTGCAAATTATTTATAACTAGCGAATCTGTTTTACTTCAAATACTTATTTTGCAGCAACAAATAATTAAAATTAGAATAAGGTAGAAATGCGCATAGCCGTAAATATTAAGCTTCTCTTTTATAGCATTTAATATATCTCGACATTATTTAAATTTTATTCTTTTGTTTAAATTAAATCGGTTTCTGTAGGGTGAAAATACAACAAATCTCGATATAACTTTAAAAAATAATTGGTCAAACAATCGCGTTTCTCGACGCCTATCGCAACAGATCACGATCATGAATAATGCATTATTTAAATGAGTTAAAACCTGCCTATTGCATTCGCGAAATTGTGTTGGTACCCCAATTATTATTCCATCACTAAGAGCGTTATTTTAACGAGATTGAATAATGTATATTTGGAATTTGATAACAAATTAAACTTTATGCAACAACAACTTTACATGCAAGTATGCATTATGTGATGCGAACCCAGTAACAAATTAGTTCAGTTGTGACCAGAATGATAAAGCAAAGACAGCAAGTACGGAAAGTAGAATCTCATGCACATTCGTTTCGTGCTTACTGGCGACTCATCAGTAGGAGCCAGTATTACGCCCTTTAACCACTATATATTTGGGTGCAGAATATAGTGGTTAAAGAACTTAAAACCGGCTCCTACTGATGAGTCACCAGTAAGCACGAAACGAATGTGCATCAGATTATCCTTTCAGTTGATGCTGTCTTTGGTTTATCCTTCTGATCACAACTGAACTAAATTGTTTCTAGGTTCGCAACACCTAATGCATACTTGCATATATATTAGCTCTCTACAACAAACAGTATTTAACAGCTGTACATATTTGCACTAGTGTATTTGGTTTCACATAACCAGTAAAGTATTAGCTCAACTATGTCCAGGTGGTTATTTCCAAGTTAGTACATTCAAAATATATACGTGCAGTCTAATTTGCGCGTCGTGCTAACCAGTGATTCAGCAATAAGAGCCAAAATTGCGCCCTAAAACGTAAAAGAGCATTTTTCAAACGGGACTGAATATTGAAAATTTTCGATATAATAATAATAATAATAATAATAATAATAATATTAATAATAATAATAATATTATGCACTATAACAAGAATAATACTATAGATTAATATTCTTTTTCTTAATATAATAATAATAATAATAATATCATGCACTATAACAAGAATAATACTATAGATTAATATTCTTTTTCTTAATATAATAATAAATATATATATATCTTTATAGCAAGAATAATGCTATAGATTAATATTCTTTTCTTAATATATGTAATATGTAATAATAATAATAATACTAATAGCCAATAATAATAATAATACTACCTATGTAATTGTATTATTATTGTAGTGTAATATTATTATTCTTCTTCTTATTATTATTATTATTAATATTAATGTGTATTATTATTAATAATATTATTATTATTTTTATTATTATTATTATTATGTGTATTATTATTATTTATCGTTATTCTTGCTAGTACTATCAGAAAAATTTTCAATATTCGATATAAAAACAACTCTACACAATAGCAAGCATATGTTCAGATTTACCTACTTTGTAACAAATTATATAAGATCGGACCAAAATTATATTCGGAAACCAGGCATGAACAAATGGTAAAACCTCATACACAAAATTTAAAAAAAATTAATGGCGACTCATTAATTGCATTCGGCATTGAACGGTGTAATAAAAAACATTTATTGTCTAAATTTAATATAAAATTCAAGGTGCTGATACTCGTCAAAGTACGATTTAGAGGTCATCGATCGAGATTTAACATTAAATCAGACTATGCAAAAGTTAAATTAGGGTATTGTGTGGTAATTCAAATTCAAATTTAAAACCGCATAAGAAAATATATGTCTATCAACTTAAGTTCCAGTAAAAGATGGATATTGTCTCTTTTAATAAATTTGGTCAATCCTCCCTTTCAATGCCTCGTTCCGTCTTTGTAACTTCCTGCAGCTTCACTCGAACAATATTGGCGTTTTGAGTTACCACCGTTAGAATTCTACCTAATCGTTCAAGTGTCACAATTCGAGCACCGTCCGCCAATATCGAAAAAGGTTTTGCGCTCGTTGACAAGAAACTGGTCTTTATTGTGTAATTGGTTCTTCCTTTGCCATTCGGACGTATTCTCCGGCAAGTAAGTGAATAAGAGTTCTTTCCCAACATTTTCCTCACAAAGGTTTGGCCATGCAGCTGAATGTAGAGCATTGAGCGAAAAGATATAATCTAACCACAATCTATTGGCAGCGAAACCACCTAGAATTTATACAGAAATGATTTTGCTCTGTGACGGTGAATGCAAGTAGAGATTCTTGAATCGTTTATGTTGCTGTATTACTGTAAACTTTAAAACATCGCCAGACCGAAAATTGCGAGTCTTTTGTTTTCTTGCGATACTCGAAGTCTGTATAACACATTTATTATGTTAGTTATGTGCTCTAGTGTAGGCCGGTTCAAACTTTTATACTAATTTCCCCTTATTTCACACGTGTAACACATTCGATCGACATAAAATATATTTCGTGTACTATGGTAACTTGATTTGCAGTTGTTATGTTTACTTGTTTTGGAATAAAAATGTATAGGTCTAGGTGAGCATAAATAGCCTAGTAAAAATTAGAGCATTCGCCGAATCTCTGTCGATAATGAATGGCTATATTTTTTTAATCGAGCTCATCGATAACCTGATATACAACTATTTATATCAATTTTGCGATCTTGATGCAATCAACTATAATTAGGGCTTAGTGGTAAGTGAAAGCTATTTTGAAGCCGAAGAGTCCAGATTCGAGCCTTATCAGCGGAAAATTTGGACTGTACATGACGAGTTCCCAATAAGGACAAAACCGATCTACTGTCAAATGTATGTACATAATGGGTCAGATGTATACATCAAAATCACAACTCTGATTTAAGTAGTTGTCACTACCTGCGCACGATCAATTTTTGTTTAATTACATAAATGTTTAATTTTATACCAATTCCCCAGTAGAGTGGTGTCTGTTTTATCATGACATAATAGAGATTGTTAGTTGGAACTTTAGATCTAATGGGATGCAATATAGGCTCCATCTAATGGAAAGGCTAACCAAGAAGCTTCGTTTATTTGTACGTCTAATACGACTATAGCCCTAGTCAAAATTGCTGTAATGTATGACCTTTTCAGTTATATACTGGTTGTTGTGGAGTTATAGTATAGATGCAATTGTGTATTTTGTGTTGCGTACCCAATAACAAATTAGTTGAAATAGGACCAAAAGGGTAAACCGAAGGTAGCATGAACGGACTGTATAATCTCGTACAAAATAGTTTCGTGCTTTATGGCGACTCCTCAGTAGGAGCTGGTATTACGTCCCATACCAACTATAAATTTCTAGTGGAATGTGGCAAACAAAGACTTTGAAAACCTGATGAAATGAAGATAACTTTACATAAAGTCTTCGACAATACGATTTCAAAGTCACGTTACTATGTATAATGTCTACTGAGCATGTAAATGATACTAACTCATTGGATATAAAGATATGTTAATTTTTACTAAAACTGAGAGTTACTCCTTCTTCTGAATACCTGTTATTCCAGAAAATCCTTAAACTCTGACTTAAAACGATATCAGTTATACGTTTTCTCAGTAAACATAACACCATTCAACTGACTACATAAAACTTAGAAACTGTTTGTTGCGGAGCACTCATATATACATATGCAATTTTGTATAAAGTGTTGTGCACCTAGTGACAAATTATTTCAACTATAACCAGGAAGATAAGCCAAACTAGGCAAGAACGAAATTGAAAGTTTTATGTGCACACGTAATAAGCAAAAAAAGAATGGGAACGTAAATTAAAATTGACTTTGGTTTATCCTTCTGGTTTTATTGGAACTTATTTGTTACTAGGTGTGCAACACCTAATTCAAAATTCTGACCGTGATGATTAAATGGAGCTATATGTGGTATTAATTTGGAAATAATTTGCCATTACTGCTCCTGAGTGTTGATTTTCTAATGGCTGAAAGCGAATCTATCATGAATTTTCGTAAAATACATTATTAAGCAAAATTCAACATCAATGGTATTTGTGATTGTTCACAATAATAAAAAACACACGGTACTTATTTATTGTGCATGTTACGGTTTAGCGATAATTGTGAGTTAATTAAATTCACTGTTTGGTCATTATGTTACAGTACAATCCATCGGTTTCTGGTATCGCATTTTAACGACCGATGCCTCTTATAGAATATTTTGCACTTGAACTAAAGTTTTAAACTTGAATATATCAAGGTGTGCACTTTTCACGTCATGCGGAAAGGGTTTAGACTTAAAACCGGGTGAAGGAATAAGATATCTTTTGAACAAATTGACTTGTGCGCCAATTTACACATGATTCTACACATTGTGGTGATTGTCGCTATTCTGTTCAACCAACTGGACTGGGCCTATGATAATAACAATAAAACAATAATAATAATATTAATAAAATAATAATAATAATAATAATAATAATAATAATAATAATACAATACACAATAATAATAATAATAATAATGATAATAATAATAATAATAATAATTATTATTATTATTATTTTATCGTTGATAATTGTCAATACGATATCTGTACCGATATAAATATAATGAATATTTTGTTTAAAATAACGGTATTTTTTGAAATTTGATTGTGGAGTGCCAGCTTCATATTTTCCAATGTCGCGTTTTGCGTACGCGGGTGGTAGCTTTACACGGACAGTTTCCAAAAGATCCGATTGATCACAATTTCCAATTTTGTTTTGTCTTCGGTCGGGCTGAGTTTGTATTCATCCTAATGGAAATGCAGTTCTATGACATCTTTGTGATAGAACCGCATTATAAAATAACACAGTTTCGACATATTAAAAAATTTACATGGTCATAGAGAAATGTAGGAGAACCAATCTAATACCGATACTATTGTTCATTCAATATGCATTCAGTGCTCCTGTTATACTATAAATTACTTCGATCTATTCAGTAATCTTTCTAGCTGACCTTAATGTTGAAAAAAAGACTTTCTACTTAAAAATCACATTTCCTAGCGAAATTTGAAACAACGCGACTATTATAAAAGAATGGTTACAACTTTAGATAAAATAACATTTTAAAGTATCAGATTAAAGCATAATCTATTCAACTCCCATCATTATGGCAAGGTTAAAAACCAATAAATATGTGTTGCTATAGCTTAAGTTATAAAATTAGTTACAAAAGCTCCGAGAAGGTGCAAAACTACTTTTTACGCATTTTAAATGTTGTAGATTTTGGCAGCCTGGAAAAGGCTATCTCGTCGCCTCGGTATGAATTTTGAGGACGTTAGCTCCGACTGCTTTGAAAGGAACATGCCACAATTTAAAGCAGACAATATACCCTGTGAAAGCAACTCAGGTAATAACATCCCCAGTGACAAGACCTACAGCAGTGATTGTGAGATGAAGTCCAGTGCGTGTCGCCTCTACCTTCAAGAGGTTGTTCAGCTGTGTTCAGATGTGGCTTTGTTGATTGTGGTTCCACCAATCGACAAGGTTTGCCTGGCGCCTGGCTCCCGTGACCTGACGCCTAATCAGTGTCATTGGGCATCCATACACAGCGTACAGAGTCAATTTGGCTTCATATTCGATCCGGCATTCTATTGCACGGCGGCTAATGTTCATGTAAGTTGAGCCTGCCTCTGTTAGACACTTAATACTAGCTTTAATATATAGACGTTATACAAACCAAATTTTGTTCGTGGCATTATAACTAAACAAGTTTATCATTATTTTATTTATTATATATTAAAGATTGCACAAGTAGGCACATTAAAAAACACCGAAAGACGATATTAATCATAAAACACAATTATTCTGATTATTCTCAAGTAGACGTAAAAGTCGCTGAAATTCGGTTAAATAAAATAAAAAGAATACATTGCGATATTCCCAGACCATACCACCTGCACCGGGGGGGGGGAGGTGTTTGAGAAACATGACTAGCGCTAACTTGAGCTTAAAAATTAATTTTGCACAAATAGCTCACACCACCTAGGGAACAAACTTTTACAATTCATATAATAATGAAATGGAAGAGGGGAAACACGAAAGAAAATATACCATTGCAGTCCACACTCTATTTCTAAGCTATGACATGCTTTAAAGACAAACCGTGGGATTTTATCAATTAGAATTTGATATGGTTTGCGATAATGACCCCCACATGTTCATATTAAATTTTTTGGTAATAAAAAATAATTGTGTAGATTTTATTCGATTTGCCACGAACTCCCACAATATTTATGCAGCACAACAAAAATTCATGTAGGTTTTCGTTTTGCATACCACACTTGAGCGAAAAGTTACAGATTTTTAAAAAAATGCACTCAAAATTATTTTCCGTTCGTCAAGATGATAAATGGCGATTTTAATATTGTCCTAACGGACGGTGCAATATATACGCGATCTTCTGTCTTAAAAAAACAATAATATCCTTTCAATTTTACATATGATTTTGGGATATTTTCATTTACTGCAGGACAGTTTCTTCATTGCTAGATGCAGCCGCATTTATGGCTAAATTTGGATGAAATAAGAAGCTTGTGTATATTATAAATTATACACTTAAACGACGAGTTTAGTCATGTGGGTTATCAGTGGCTAATTGTAGTACTTTAGTCAAGATAGCTAGGGGTTAGAAGCCACACACCTAGCTGAGCAACTCCAATGAATGCGTTAATGCAGGCGGTGAAGACGACAAGACGTAGAATCCAAGTGGATCTGACAGGCGAAAGGCATCCTCCTTCGTTAAGCTGCCACAACACCGTCTATTTGCCCAAACGCACCGACAAGAAGAAGACTGAATTAATTGAGTAAACTTTCGCTTTATATTGCCTTGGCCTCGAATTTCTAACCTCTCATATTGGCCACTTAACAAATAATACCAATGTACAAAACGTTAAATTACGTGACTACATTTTCAGGATGTTGCAGCCTCTTCACATTTTCGAAAGTTAAAATGCAAATAAAAAATCTGCCATATCTGGAAGTGAATTGATTTTTGTTCGATAGCTATTAATTAGTTAGAATTCTGGTTCACAATCTGTCGACTAAGGAGAAGGTGTAAAATAAAAACGGCGATATTAAAAGTGTCCCGCTGGGACAATAATCAGAAAAATCGATGACACAACCAAGCACCATTTGTGCTGTGATTTTATGCCAAATACGTTTTCTAACTGCTTAGCATGCTCCTAGTAAAACGAAGATTCTCGAACCGAAGACTATACATTAAACGAATTCTGAATTAAATAAATAATTGTCTGTGAATCATATAAAAGCTTCAATTTGGCGATAAGTCATTGACTGAAGGTACCATGTTGTGAGAAATAACCGCGATCGGACAAATTCCCGGAGAAAACTGGATCGTTCAAAATAAGGGCGTATCTGCCTAAATGAGTCAAGTGTAGGCACGCTCATTTTGCAAAATTTAGGATGCCGTTGCGCGGAGAATTACAATCTAAAAATGCGCATAAAACGCTTTGCATTGAGAATATATTCTGAGAATTATGCTGATTAAAACCCGTACAATTCTGGTGCCATGATTTGATTCCAAACGTACTCTTGATTGGTAGGCGTACAACTAGCAATTTTTCGAATATCGTCTAACTGCGGCTTTTCCGAGAAAAACGATATACTTTAAATAAAGTTTGCTAGCTTGAGACAATCACCAATCCCATTGTATCTAATCGAATGCACAACATTGGAATACTATAATTTGTCACCTTCTATGATAATTATCCGAGCAGAATAGCAAACCGAATTACGCGAATCAAGCTGCAATCCTTAGATATTTTATGGAATACCGGACATTCGGTAATCACTTTTAGTATTCGCGCATTCCATGGCTGGCAATACGGAAATCATACACAAATTTCAAAATTTTAATAATCTTAATTCAAGCAATTGTTCAGTGAATGTTATAATCGTAAAAGAATGGTGCAAAAAATCTGACAAATAAGTATATATAGCATTCTACCGCCTCATATTGAAGCATATAGCTGGCGACCAATACATTTTGATAACGCTTTCGATGGCACAGCGTGTAAAAGTCTGAATAAGTTAAATTATTTATGACGAATTAAAGAATGATTTGCAATTAAATTGGAATATAGAATGAAAAAAATTACTGTGGTCCGAAAAAATATGTGTTTGTCCGTCACTTGCTATGCGCGATAAAATGAGAGAAGCACAAAAAATGCAACGAGGTATCGAAGCTGAAATTGGATTAACAATATCGACAATTGTTTTACATTCGCTAAATGAATTGAAGGCTGAAATCTATTCGTAGATAATTTTTTCTAAAGTACGGCTTATTTTAAGGCCATCATAAGACGATTTTTTTAGTTAAAAAAATTAAATGAAGTTAAATAGAGTATGTATAATGTGGACCAGCAATGAATAAATGGGCTTTACAAATATCTGTATTGATACTATTAAACAATCATTGATTGCGCGGGTGGTTGTGACAATTTTCTAAATCAGATTTGCGCGGTTGAAGTAAGCACCGATCCTATTTTATTTACCCATCGTAGAACAACATAGCGAAACTACCATCAGTCACACGAACTGACGTCAGTCACACGAGTCCTAAATGACGGTAGTTTTGCATAGTTGTACGACGACTGGTTAAATTCAATGGGATTGGATTCTTGTTCAAGCTCGCGAACATGATATAAAGAATTGGATAAAAAATGTTTTTCTATCAAAACAAACTTCTCAAAGCATTTATAAATCGCATATTGAAAAAATGACCATTTTATGAATAACGTCGATGATATTGTTATTACGGCAGTGTGACTCAGAGAGTAGCGCAACATACTCTGAAGCATACGTGCCTAGGTTCGAGTCCTGTCCGCTGCAAATTATGGAAGTTACTTGAAGAGTTGCAAACAATGATGAGAATAGTCCATTGGTTGAATCCCCTCTCTACATTATATGCCGCTTAGTTTATAATTGCACTAATGTTTACATAAATAATTTTTATCAATGATTTGGCAACCAGTATTTGTTAAATTTTCTGATAACTTTAAACCGAAAAATAAATTTATGAACGTCGATGAGAGCGCAGTATCTTAAATTAAGGTGAAAATTAGCGCGAGTCATGCTAAGAAATTAACATCAATGACGTTTCAGAATACAACTGACAGCCAGACAATTTTGTATAAAAAGAGAACGAAATTGAATTAAATATCAGTCAATCTCTAATTTTACCACTATTGAGTCGCACATTATAACAAGGTTCGGAGGTTCATGGACGTCTTCGTTGCACGGCAGCGAAGTTACTCGCAATTTTCAGACCGCAGAGCACATATATAGCCCACAATCAATTAAATATGCTACTCAGGCCAAAAAAATTGCTTTACAAATTGCGAAATCTTGCATAAATAACATATTTAACGTTGAATAATAGAATTTTCTCAGGATTTTAATGTCGATATGCATCATATGTCAATATTTTCAATATCTGATGTAAGGAAGCAGGGAAAATCCACAAAAATCAGTTCTGTATTGTGGTTGCCTTTTTATCGTGACCTATAAGAGCTGTAATTGTGCACATGGAGTAATTCTGTCACGTTGCTCAGAGTCATACCTACAATTAAGGTAGTTCCGGTTCTAATTACGGCACTTGAAAATTTTGTATTTATCGATAGTGACGATAGAGGGTAACCTTTGAAAGAGCACTTGTTGGAAGCGATGAAGAAGAGACACAAATTCCAAAGAGCTTCGGAGATGTAAACCTCCATGTCCATTACAAACAGTTGCAAATGGCAGTCATCGAATCAGACTAACTTATTTACAATAATGATCAATAAATATAAATATATATATATATATATATATATATATATATATATATATATATATACATTTGTATATATATATACTGTTTTGGAATTCGAGCCTTAATATAACTCTTGGTACTATTTCCATGTACAAAACGAAAGAGCAAAAGAAATTCTATCAGATACAGGAACGGCTTCTTTTTCACATTCACCTTATGTATCTACAAATGAACATCTCTTTATAAACAAATTAGAAGGCAAAACAAAAGAGAAAAATGTAAGCATGGAGAGGTTGTGAAATAAGGGATCAAACAATGAATTGCTTGCGTCACATCAATTTCAAGCTCGATGCTTGAACATGCTTCTTCTGCTTGCATAAATCCGGTTGCAATTTATATTGCCGTAAAGCCTCGTATGTGACTAACTCTCTTCTTTATTGCATTTAGTAAATGTTTTAAATGCTACGCCTCTAGAACATACGTGCGAAGTTTCACGCCTTTTATACATAGAGAGATGCTCATTCGTAGATACCTATGAAGAATATGAGAAAGAAGCGGATCTTGTTATTGATAAAATTTATTTTTCTTTTTACATATGGAAAGGGTATCATGATTATATATATATATATATATATATATATATATATATATATATATATATATATATATATATATATATATATATAGCTATAACTGTCAGACTATTCATTTAATTAAGTAAATGTGATCTAGGTAGATATTAAATTTCAGATGTATTTCTTCACCGCAGTTATAAAAAATCGGCTTAGCATAAATCCAAAAATGGAAGTAATTGAAAAAATTGTTTGCACTATATAAATCCGATAATAATCATATACTTCGTGGGTGTATATTTTGTTTCGTGAGAGTGTGCATATTTCAGACCCTGTTAATGTAGGGGTCATTCTTTTAGAAATACTAATTGCCTATTAACATCCAGTTATTTATCTATTGACGGAGGAGTTTTGACCACACCTTTGCTTTATTGACGACAGTGTGCATGAATGGCTTTCCTCTTATTTTACTTTCCTTATAGCTTTATGATCGTTTATATTTCGTCCGTAGGGTAACAGCAAAGGGTGTGTAAAGTGTTGATCACTTACAATTTGAAAGTTGCATGAATTAGTGAAAAAAAATTTTTCTTAGTGAGTATTGTGGTCAGTCGAGGAAAATATCCTTTCTTGAATATTTGAATTCTAACGCCGGATGCTTGTTGTTCAATGTGCAGTCTTTTTATTATATTTTTATGTATATTTCTTTATTCGAAACTGTAAAGTATTTCAAATCAATAGTATGCTCCGATGCCCAACATTCTTGAAAAACTCTGATTTTCCTGAAATTACCTGTCATTATTCAATTAATTTCTGCAGTAATTTTGGTGTGGTCTCTTGATCAACCTCATTTTTTGTACGTTAAATGAATATGCTATCACACATATATGAAAAATCGTGGTCAATGAAGAATTTCGTGGCAATCGGTAATTGATATATGTTATCCAACCTAATTATTTTCTAAGTACGGAACGCAATGCTAACTTTTGAAATGAGGAATTTCGACTTAGTGATCCAATTTAAACGCTGTGCATTGATAGAGGCAGGAATGTCACCTAAAACGTAAAGTGTAGAAATCGATTTGTTTTTATCCACTTTTGTAAGCCTGCGACTGGGTGTGATGTAAATATCTATAAAGTGCTCGATATAATTGCTGAATAGCAATATTTTCCTCAGGCTGTTCACCTTTCTTGAACTTGCATTCATAGCAGAATTTCTGGATTCAGTTTGGTAATTTGTTAATAAGGCATCCTTCGTGTGATTTCGGCATATTACAGGTGTGGTGATTACAGTTCCCGGTGAAATAAATATCCTTTATATTGCTACTGTCAACTCGCCATTTCCATTCAAAGATCATTAGTTTTCATATAACTTAAAACTGTGAGTAGTGTGCGGCAGGGTGGCTCAGTGGATAGTGCCACAGACTCCAAAGCAGACGTGCCTAGGTTCGAGCCCTGCCCGCGTAAAATTCTAAACAGTATTTGATGACTTCCCGATAAGAACGAAACTTGTTTACTGAGTGAATTGGCTTTTCTACATTATATAACGCCTAGTTTATACTGACAATTAATAGTACATTTTGTGAAAGGTGTTTATACCAAATTCGCAACCTCGATTTAAATAATTGTTATCATCACCTGCGCAACCAATGTTCAATTAGTTCTTGAGTATTGTTTAATTAAGCTTTCGTGAATGTAAATCAACCAGGAGAAACGCATATTAGTTTCTTATAGCTACACCATTGAACTGTCGGAAATATTAATCTATGAATAGAAATTGTACTTTTATGTGCATAATTATATATCTTTTATGCTTCTATTGACTGAAAGAAAATCATAAAGCACATTTTATACTAAGCTCACTAAAGATTATCGTTGAAATAAACACCAAGTGAGGAAATTTTTATGTTTTTATTATTTTTTATCTCTGCAATTCACCAACTGGATAGAAGGCAACCTTGATGGTGTTTTCGTTTAAGGCATTTCGTATTGGTTAAAAAAGATTACAATGGGATTTAGTGTTTTATATCGCCATGCGTTCGACATTGTCGTTATAGGCGGCCTCGTAGAAGTATCTGAGCTTTTCGTGGTTTTTTTAAATCTACGACTTGTCGTACAGCCGTGTCGCGATTGGTCCGAAAAGTTTCGCATTTTGAATATATCCTAAGTTTCATGACTTGTTTTCAAAATTAGACATTTAAAATGAATTTTTGTTCATCTCTTTCAAAATAAAATATATTCTCGCTTCATTATCAGTAAAGTCAACCTCTTGGTTGTTCTCAGGCGTGACTTTTGATCAATCATTTATGATATCGTTCATGGACACACAATTAGCTACGTTCTCGAGTTTAGCAACTCCTGAGCGACTGTCGGGTGTGAATACAGGTATTGTTCTTATCTGATTGTAGTGTTATTAATTTTTCAATATGTTTTGTTGTAATGAGGTGGCTAGTTTTGAAATGCTTTCTTTATATATTCAAGTGTATTGAAAGTATCTGTACTCAAGCCTGAACTATTGAATACTATTGGGGCGATGTCTAATGTTAGGTTGTTGTAGTAGATTTCAATTCCATCCTGGATGTCAATAATGTCTCGTTCACTTAGACTAACCTCAATTATGCTGAATTTTTCTACTAAGTTGAGTATATCTGTCTGAAGTTTAGAAAAAAAGCCTTTAACTAGTTGTAAATTAACGCATGAGGGTTCTTGGGAAATTTCGATTTATGTGAGAATTTGTCCATATGAACCCGCGGGTATTAGAATTCTTTTTAAGAAAAGGTTAAACAAATAAAAGCTTGTAATAGAAATAACCGAAACACTGTAATGTGTATTTAACTATTCTCTGAGCAGAGCGGATATTATCTAAAATAAATAAACCCCTAATTATTAAATGCGTTTTCTTTTCCTAAACGATATATATTGTGAGCAATAAATGATGTCAATTGGTATTATATATATATATATATATATATATATATATATATATATATATATATATATATAATGTCCATGCCTTTTTAATTCAACACAGTATTCTTATAATTAGGAAAACACAAATAACAAAGTGGATAAAGGCTATTTATTTCGTGAATATTAATCATCTCTTATATAATCATACATATTTATACATTTTGGGTTTCCAATTGATTATGCTAGTAGTAACAAATCTGACTCGTTTTTACTGCTGTTTCTTGTTTTGTCTAGTAGGTGAGTGTCAAACATGCATAGACACAAACACAAACGCATACACACTCACCAACTAGACAAAACAAGAAATAGCAGTAAAAACGAATCAGATTTGTTACCACTAGCATAATCAACTGAAAACCCAAAATTTATAAATATGTATGATTATATAAGAGATGAATAGTATTCACGAAATAAATGGCCTTTATCCACTTTGTTATTTGTGTTTTCCTAATTATAAGAATATATATATATATATATATATATATATATATATATATATATATATATATATATATATATAAATTAAAGCTTGCTTAATAAAATTCGTCTTGTCAGAATGTATGAAATTCTTTAGTGAATGATATAATAATACCAATTTCAATATAATTTAATTACGTTCATTACATTGTGTACGGTGAACCATGTTTTAAAAAACATCACACAATTATGAATTTTCGAATAATCTAACAGAGCCATTAACTAAACGCAACTTTAAACATTAAGCGTATTTTTTGTCTTCCTCACAATAATGATA
This sequence comes from Eudiplozoon nipponicum, assembly GCA_029291075.1. Taxonomy (NCBI): domain Eukaryota; kingdom Metazoa; phylum Platyhelminthes; class Monogenea; order Mazocraeidea; family Diplozoidae; genus Eudiplozoon; species Eudiplozoon nipponicum. The sequence continues at coordinate 1,090 of JAQBSW010009203.1, read as the reverse complement.
AAACAATCTACTACTTCAAGTATTTATTAGGTTTTGCGAACCTAGTAACAAATTAGTTCAGTTTTTGACCAGAAGGATAAACCAAAGGCAGCATGAACGGAAAGTATAATCTCATGCACATTCGTTTCGTGCTTACTGGCGACTCATCAGTAGGAGCCGGTATTACGCCCTTTAACCACTATATATTCGGTAGAAGAATGTGGAATAATAGGACGGTACAATCTCCTAGACGAATGTGTAAACCTGTAATAGTGAAGCTAATATAATCTAAAGTCAACGACAATGCAACTTCAATGCTAACTCACACTATATAATATATATACAGAGTCTGTAAAGGATACTAACACTATGGCTATTGTGTTAGTAACCGATTCCTTTTTGAAATCGATGAGTACCGGATACTAACACTATGGCTTCCGAGTCGGTACATGATACCAATCTGATGGATATAAATTTATGCTAAAGTTCACCAAAATTGAGAATTACAACAATTTCCGAACACCTGTTACTCAAGTTAAACCATACACTCTGCCCTTCATCGATATCAGTTATCACATTTCGCGGTAAGCATGACATCATTAAATTCAATATATTACAGTTAAATACTGTTTGTTGCGAAGAACTAATATATATATGCAAGTATGTATTAGGTTTTGCGAACCTAGTAACAAATTAGTTCAGTTGTGACCAGAAGGAAAAACCAAAGGCAGCATGAACGGAAAGTATAATCTCATGCACATTCGTTTCGTGCTTACTGGCGACTCATCAGTAGGAGCCGGTATTACGCCCTTTAACCACTATATATATTTGGTAGAAGAATGTGGAATAATAGGACGGTACAATCTCCTAGACGAATGTGTAAACCTACAATAGTGAAGCTAACATAATCTAAAGTCAACGACAATACGACTTCAATGCTAACTCACACTATATAATATATATACCGAGTCTGTAAAGGATACTAACACTATGGCTATCGGTTACTAACACAATAGCCATAGTGTTAGTATCCTTTACAGACTCGGTATATATATTATATAGTGTGAGTTAGCATTGAAGTTGCATTGTCGTTGACTTTAGATTATGTTAG
>JAQBSW010009202.1:0-30066 GCA_029291075.1 Eudiplozoon nipponicum | reverse complement strand
TTTTTCATCATTTTTTTAATAAAATTGGACTGATATCTTTACCAAATCTACAAACTTGATTTAAAGTATTTTTAGTTAAACTATTTCAATAAGTTTGCCAAAAACAGCATTAATTCATATCTGGGACTGCACAAAACCGTGCTGCCACAATTCTGTCACGCAGAAGCAAGTGAGACCACTAATATTGAAAGATGCATTTTTCATTTGCCAAGCTTTCTTTATATATTGTGATTCGATCCTTGTCTTATGCTCCACATATCATTCCACAATGCTTATCTATTTCGGTTAGCTTTCATCTGCTTTCTCGCCCCCCCCCCCAATTTGGAAACTGTAAAGATATTGTGTATTAGGTGTTGCGCACCTACTAACAAATTGATTCAACTAGGAACAGAAGGATGAAACAAAGACAGCATGAACGAAACGTTTAATCTCGTGCACATTAGTTTCGTGCTTACTGACGACTCATTAGTAAGAGCCGGTGTTACGCCCTGTCTACAATACGGTGTGTAAACGTGGTACTAAGTCGGTAAGACTTCATGAATGTAACTACAGAATTGAGCTGACCATATAAGTCTGACAATGCGACTTCAAAGCCAAATCTCAATTATACGTTATATATATATATATATATATATATATATATATATATGCAAGGTATGTATGTATGTATGTATACCTATCCTTTAAATGGTTTACCAGAAATAAAACTATTTTTGAAAACCTTTTACTTCGGAAAATTCATTCATTGTGGCTCTAATCGATATCAGCTATCCAATTTCTCTATAAGCATAAAATCATTCAATTTAATTTATAAAAGTTAGATAAATTTAGTGACGGAGAACTAATATATTTGAAATTGTGTATCATACTTTCCGTTTATGCTGTCTTTGGTTTATCCTTCTTTTCACAACTGAAATAACTTGTTACTAGGTTCGCAACACCTAACACATACTTGCATATATATTAGGTCTTCGCAACAAACAGTATTTAACTGTTATACATTGAATTGAATGATGTCATGCTTACCGCGAAATGTGATAACTGATATGGATCAAGGCCAGAGTGTATGGATTTACTGGAGTTACAGGTTGTTCAGAAATTGTTGTAATTCTCAATTTCGGTGAACTATAGCATACATTGAAATCCATTTTGTTGGTACAATGTACCGAATCGGCAAATATAGTGTTGGTACTATGTAGCATTTCGCTAACCATAATGTTCTTATCAGGTACCGTCGCAATAGACCTAGTGTTGGTACCCTTTCCAGACACGATATATATATATATATATATATATATATATATATATATTATATAGTGTGTTGACTTTGAAGTCGCATTGTCGAATACTCTTACGAAGTTAGCTTCACTACTGCAGGTTTGCACATTCGTCTAGTAGATTGTACCGTCCTATTATCCCACATTCCTCACCCAAATATATATCACGGATAAAGGGCGTAACACCGGTCCTTTTGATGCGTCACCTATATGCAGGAAACGAATGTGCACTGGATTATACCTTCAGTTAATGTTGTCTTTTGTTTATCCTTCTGGTCAAATTTGAACAAATTAGTTACTAGGAGCGCAATATCAAATACAAAATATCTATTAACTTGTTATTGACTAAGATCACTGTCTTTCGGCACATTCACGTTCTTCCACAATGCACTATGAAGATTGGATTGGCCGTTTCTTTAAAAAGTGAATCCAAGCGCATTTCGTGCTAACCACCGCTGTCAAGGAGGTCAACAATTCATCATTTACAGAGTGCACTTTTAACAAGCCGTACATTTCGCACAGTGTCGTATTCCGTGTGTTTTAATAACCAGTAATTAATAGAGGCTGCGCAACAAGGAAGCTTGTTATTGCAATTTTCTCCCTTCGCAGTTAATTTGACAAAAGAAATTTAAAAATGAACCAAATCCCAAATGGTAATTTGTGTGTGCGCATACGTGTGTATTTGTATGTTTGAAAAAGTGACAGAGAAAGAGAGAGAGTGATGGCCCCATTAATGCGCATACGTTTCACTGCGCTTGGTTTTTTTGCATGATGCACATATATAAATTCACTTAATCCATTATATTTCCTTCTTTACGCTATGATGAAGTTTGCAAACTTTAAGTCATTAACTATCCATACTAATGCTCCCAGAATAAGAAAAACGCCAATTATTTCCCCCCATTATTACGTAATAACTATTTCTTCGTTGATAACCGAACAGTAATTAAACATAAATACACAGTTTAGTCAGGCGTTGTGTTTAGCTTAGCAATTCCAAATTTCAACTACGCTTTCCCGTGTAGTAAACTTTACTATTGGTGCAAAGATTTTTTGCTTAGGTAATGCGGCACTCCAAATAGTATTCCACTTGAGCTAAATTGGTCATTTAAGACACAAATCCTAGCAAATTATATTCAAAATTTCATCATTATGCACAAATTTATATCAGCATAAAGTACTTATGCTGGACAACTGCAGAACTCTGATAAAATCAAGTTAACATAAAAATATATCCGATTCGAGATGATGATTTCTATTCAACGAACATAGGTTGCGCAGGCGTTAATAAGAATTATTTAAATCCCGGTAGTGATCATAAAGTCAACTCCAATCTCATTATTTACATACATTTGGCAATAAAAGGTTAAGAATTGTATTATGTGGGAAGGGCAATTCATCCAGTAACTGGACAGTACGTGAGGAGTTCTCAATGAAGACGCAACCAATCCACTCGATGAATTGCATTTTCCACATTATGCAATACTTGGTTTATACTGAAAAATGTAGGTCAAATGGTTCAGGTTTTTAAATCAAGATCACAACCTTGATGGAAAGGAATTGCTAACACCGCCCGCCCAACAAATTTTCGTTTATAGACAATACAATTTAACAATTATTGATTGCGCGAGTGGTGGTAACAATACTTCAAATCGAGTTTGCGAGCTTGAAGTAAATACCAATCACCTTGTATTTAACCAGTCGTCGAGCAACTGGCGGTAGTTTTGTTATGTTGCTCGATGACTGGTTAAATACAATGGGATTGGCGTTTACTTCAAGCTCGCATACTTGATTTAAAGAATGTTCGTTTAATTCATCCAGTAGACCGATTTCGTTCTTATTTGGAATTCTTCACGTACTGTCCAGAATTTGCCGCGGACAGGGCTCGTCTTACGTTTCCTATAGTACGAAATGCTTAATTTATATCGAAAAATATATGCATATAATGAGACTGGTGTTTACATCATGATTGCACCGTTGATTTAAATAAACGTTTCCGATTCTTTTGGAAAGGTTCTTAATAAGACACATGCACTATTGCAAATAATCCAAAAGTCAAGACGCCATAAGTTGTAAATCTTCCTTGAACATTTCGCAGTATCATTTATTGACAGAGCCCCATCCCGCAATTAACTCCTCTTCAAATAAGCACTACTACGTAAAAGAGCGTTAATCCAACAGAAATTACGTAACATGGTGACTGCAGACAACAAGTCAATGGCATTTTAGGCAACATCCCTTAATCAGAACAGTTTAGCGCACGTGAATCTCATTCCGAAATATGAAAAAAATATTTACTTATCCAATTTGGCTATTGTTGAGCTGATTTTTCTAGATCACACCACGAAATGTTGAAATGTTGCATCACGTTACTATGGCTTTAGCTGAGACATTGTTAATTGGTTTCTTATAATAAATCAAAGAATTGAAAAAATTGCCGAATGCGTCGGAACTTAGTCGGTTCTTATATGTGCACAATGGAATGATAGTGATACCGTTTACCAGAGTAATTATTATTTTATTGTTTGTTTCAATTTCATCGATGTAATTCTTTAAATCATGTTTGCGAGCTCGAAGGAAATACCAATCCCGATGTATTTCACCATTCGTCGAATAACATAACAAAACTACCGCCAGCCGCAACGCACTGACGCCTTTCGACCTTCCATGATCATCATCAGAGTAATGACGGCAAACTGACTAGCGAGGATCAAACTGATTGTATATATATATATATATATATATATATATATATACGGAAAGCAAAATTAGATATGCGACTCTCACATCTATTAGTCTCGTTTAAGTTGTACTTGACTGGAAATTTCGGCTGCACAATTTCTATGCAGCCACAAACATTAACTGTTTGCAGCTTTCGCCACACACCTATGTATAGGCAATACAGTTAAACAATAATTGATTGCGTGGAAGGTGTTAACAATTCTTTAATTCAAGTTTGCCAGCTTGAAGTAAAAACCAATCCTCGATGCAATGTTTGCTCTCAGTTTAACACGTCAAACTGTGTGTAGCTCATAATATATGCGGCCATCCGTACTAGAGAACTGTATGCCCTCTTTCGTTTACGCCAAACGCTCAATAAAGCAAAACTCGCTTAAACATAAAAGTATAATCACGCTTCCACCCTCTAATTAAGTGATGAACGTGTGTTTTACATGCTCTCGGAGCAGAATATTACGCCTAATCAAGTAAAACTTCATTATTCTTATTCTTATTCTTATACGTAAATTTTTTAAACGTTATTATTTGTATTAAAACTAACATCCAGTAGTATTTAATACATTTTAAATAGACTGCTTACGATTTTACAACCAAATAACGGAGTTTCCAGATGTAGCATTTGCGCTTCTGCCTATGCAGCGGGTATTTTTTAGTTGCTACGCATTAATGGAGCAGTGGTATTCAGTTGCGCTTAGGGATATCAAACACGTTCATTCCTATTACATATACTTCCAACTAGGACTAATCAACATCATATATGCTGTGCCTATACACACAAAAAAAATTATTTTCAACTAGAAATAATTTAAAAGAAATCTTAGGTATGATTAGAAAACATATCAACACACTTACCTTCGAGTTTTCGTTCCGATGTTTTTCTACGTTTGCATGCCGTTCCATCGTATACATCACAAATAAAGTGCTTTTAATTAACTATCTCGCAAATGGTAATTTGATTCCAGTAGCCAAACAGAGTTTTTTTTTGCTATTTAGATAATAATCCATTGCAAAATTCGAAGAAGATTGAAAAAATTGCAGCACATTATTAAAAAATTTCTAGATTTTTAATCCAGATGATTAATGACATATACAATTTGAGAATGGTAGAGTGGCATTGAAAATGTTAATCGAACCACATTTTTTAAAACTACATATCTCATAAACTCCTGTGGTTTTCTTTGCAAAATCAAAAGTTTGTTTAAAACTGGTTGTAGAAAAAAATAGAGCCAGTTTCACTTTGCTTCAATTTTAAATATCTAAGGTGCAAAGCAATGAAACGTAATAGTGTGATGAGTGAAGAAGAAGTAATCAAATAATATAGTTACATTGAAATGGAAAGCTAAAGTGGTAAATATTGGAAAAGAAAGCAGAAATGCACTATTAAAGAGAAAGAAGCTTTTAATTGGAACTGAAATGAAGAAAACAAAACTAATTCACACATGCGAAGAAAAAATGATGTCTATATTACGAATTATAATCATAATTGAGGTAAAAATTCAAAGATTTAGACAAGTAGATTGGCATGATAACGTGTAAAGAAAACGTTTACCATAAATATAGACTCATGCATCATCGTGTTGGATTGGACCGTGTGGAAAGGTAAGCACAACAGCTGATAATTTCCAATTTTGTAAAAATAAAGCTCAAAATTAGATTTAAAGAAAACTGGGTAGTGAAATGAAGCGAATGCACTATCTACAGAGGAAATACTGCCGCAATAAATCGTCTATTCTCAGATACTTTATAACACTTGAATTGATTGGCGTTCAATTAAAGGTTCTACGTTGACAATATACACGATTGAGCACCCTGTTTTCAGGAAATCCAAAAAGGTTAAATGTGCACAACGATAAAACTTATCAAGACACCTCAAACTGGTTACACTGGTTCTACCAAGCGATCGAGGAATTGTTAGAGTTATAATCCACAAATGAAGAGTAAAACATCAAAAAATTGTGGCGATTGCAAAATGTCATTTAAAGCCAACTGAGCGGAGGTAACTCCGTGGCAATTATCTCCGAACAGTTGATTTTTGACGTGTGTAAACTTGAGTTCTGTCATTGTGTGCTTGCAATGTAGACTGAAAACTAACTTGTACATCGAAGCACTAATTGCTTATGAAAGCAAACTCATGAAGACAGAGATCATTTTTTCTAGCGAGTTAAATTAAACTATGTGTTTTGAAATTAGATCGAAAAAGATTACATCCTCAATAAGTGCACTGCAGTGCACACATTATGTAAGCAGAATAACTGAAGAAAAAAGCAGAAATTGTGCAATATTAATGGGGATGTTTGAGAAATTTGTTTCCACGCTTTCATGAGCGTGTGTTTGAGTTCGTGCTTGTGCGCGTATGGTTATTAAATGTGTCTCTTCGCACAATACGTAAAGTTTAGTATGCACGTTTGCATTTAAAACTGTGTGTGCAACTTTACTCGTTATTTTTTTCATGTATACTCACACACACACACAGTGTTAGTATGCTTTGAAGGTATACGCGTGTGTTGGAAGGCATTCAGTTCAACTCGATTGCACGAATGACATCTTGCACGTGAGTCCGTAAAATTAATCCTTTACTGGTTGAGAGAATCGTGAGCAAATCAGAAATTATAAACGGTTGTGAGTTTAATCTGAACCTCGGAAGCATTTAGCATAATTATCCTGTTCTGGTGACGAGGCATTGATATGACATGAAATCTGCATTCGTGAAGTAAATATCTGTGGGTGTAAAACAATTCTTGCCATATTTTTAATGTAATGCTCATCTGTCCTGGAAATTTTAAACCTCGAATATTGTCAAAACCACCTTTAAAAACGTACAAATTTAGGCTATTTGCAAATTATTTGTCTTACCGTGAATGCTCCAGATTTTATCAACCTTTGTTCTCACTTGTCAAACGATGTTTACGAAGAGGGTGGAGAAACAGATTTTGTTTTGCAGTATGACGGAATTTGTTACTAGTTTGCCCTGCTGATATAAACTGACAACAAAGATGTTCAGAGAATAAAGACAACATTTTTTAAACTAAACGAACGTTGGTTGCGCGAACGGTGATAGAAATTACTTTTCATCAAGTTTGCGAACTTAATATAAACACCTGGTACATTATGCACATACATTTGTCAGGATAAACTAAGCATTGTATAGTGCAGAAAAGGCAATTTAATATTTGGAACTAATCACGTTTTGTCCAGAATTTTCTGCTGACAAGACTCGAACCTGGGCACGTCTGCTTTGGAATATGGTGAGACGTTGAAACGCATCAGTGGGTGTGACGTAATTAGAATTGTTTTTATGCAAGTAGTTGTGCACAACGTTATTGGTACTTATCCCAAAGCCACAAAGTTAATCAACTTAATGCTAAATACTTTAATATTTTTATTTTTTGTTAAACAAAGATGCGGGACTCCCACAAAAGAGTGTTTCATCTTATGCTTTATTGCACTTGAGAATGTTATCCATTTAGTTGTCTCTGTTGACAAGTTCTTCGACAAACAACAAAGGAAATTATTCAATTATGAAATAGGTGTTGCGCACCTAGTAAAAACTTAGTTTAAATATAACCGGAAAGATAAAACATAAACCGTATGAACTGAACGTATAATCATGTGCACATTCGTTTCCTGCTTACTAACCTCTCAGCAGTAGAAGCCGGTATTACGCCCTTTAACCACTATATATTTGGGTGAAGTATGTGGGATAATAGGACGGTACAATCTCGTACACGAATGTTTAAATTTTCAGTAGTGGAGCTCACTTTATATAACGTCTTCGACAATGCGACTTCAAAGCCCTCTCACTCTATATAATATATATACCGAGCCTGTAAAGGGTATCAACATTATGGCTATTTCGTCAGTACCTAATACCAACACTATGGTTACCGAATCAGTACATGGTGCCAACACGATGGATTTTAATGTAAGCTTAAGCTCACCAAAATTGATAATAAAAACTATATCTGCACACGTGTTACTCCGGCAAATCTATACACACTAGCATTGATCGATATTATTTATCATATTTTTCGGTAATCATGACACCATCCAATTAATTATATACCAGTTAGATGCTGTTTGTGGCGAAGAACTAATATATATGCAATTGCAAATTAGATGTTGCGCACATAGGAAAAAAATAGTTCAAAAATGACCAGATGGATAAACCAAAGACAGCATGATTAGAATAGATAATCTCATGTGCACATTCGTTTCATGCTTACTGACGACCCATTGGTAGGTGCCAGTATTACGCCCTTTACCTATTATATATGTGGGTGAGTATTGTGCGTCGATTGGATGGTACAATCTCCAATACGAAAGTATATACCGGCAGCAGCGTAGCTAACTTAATATAAAGTCGTCGACAATGCGACTTTAAAGCCGAATTTCTAAATAAATATTGAGCCTATAAAAGGTACTAGCACAACTGTTGCCGAGTCGGTACATGGTACCAAAACAATTTAGAATTACAATAAATTTTAAACACCTGTTGCTCTTACTTGATCTAAAGATTGTATATTCATATGCCCATGTGAACTAAGTATTGTTTGATGTTGAAAGGGCAATTCATCCAGTAGACCGGATTCGTTCTTATTTGGGAACTCTTCATGTAATGTCTAGAATATACCGTGGAAAGGGCTCGAACCTTCTCAAATTGCAAGAGGTGTCAGGCTGGCACAGTGAAAGGAGTCACAAACTCGGGAAAAAATGAGCTCACATTCGAGGCCAGTTCACGGCAAAATTCTGGAAAATACTTCATGAGTTCCCTATATGGACGAATTCGGCACACCGTATGAATTTCTTTTTTTATATTGCGCAATGTTCAGGTTATACTGACATAAGTATATATGTAATGGTGTTGGTTATTTTGTCAATCTCGCGACATTGATTTAATTAATAGTGTATTAAATTGTCGTGCAATGATTACTGTTCAACTATTTCAACTACTGATCTAGTTTGGAGGAAATTTATGTTTCGAATGTTATCTGCGGGGACATATGCAAACCAGGTGTAATTTCTTCTTCTAATATTCCATGAGGGCTTTGTATCAGAAAATATTTTTTCCACAGAAGTCCAATTATAAATTCGCTTTGCTAAAATCAATCATGAAAGAGAAATATCACCAAAATTGGCACACAATTGCGCAGTATAAAAATGAAGAATAAGAATACCATTTTGGAATGAAAAAAGTGATGCAAAATATAGCTTTAGAATGAAAAAATATTGAATAAAATGTGTATTAACAGGTGTTATAATTTGTATTAAACGATTAATTTAAACAATGAGTTCCACTTCGTGATATATTTTATAATAAATATCATTTATTTATAAATATGTTTCGTATTATATTATTATCAGAAGTATTAACAATTTTAATTGTTATTGACATATGTATCAATGCTTATGTTGAATTTCTCGTAAGCTAACTATTTGGTTTGTAAATTTAACTTTAATTCAATTCATATATTAAAGCATATTATTTAATAATTTGCCTGAAAATGTGTAATCGAAATTTTTGTGTCAACTTGTGATATCTATGTCAGTCTGTGTGAGCTCGAACATAAATGACCTCGGCATATGATCTCAAGGTGAATAGTATCTGCATCCGGAATAAATCTCAAACAAATTTTGTCTGTAACGAAATTTCATACTTAAAAACAAATACTTACTTAGCGATGTTTATTTTAAATTTGCGCGATGCATTCGGAAATTTGTTCTCAATTATTCACGACATTTTTCTTTATTTATCAAAGAGATATTTACAATTGAATAAGAATAGCTGAATTTAGAACTGTTGAAGCAAAATTTGCAGACTGGCAATAAGCAATCATCCTATTAGCTATATCAATGATACAGTGTTAATTATATAACGCCAGTTACAACTATTGACATCCTTTCTCTGTCTGGTGATGTTTATAGAGCACAATATGAATGGCAGTATTGCTTGCTGGAATTCGTACAATATAAAGTGACAAACACCGCTTAAAAAAGTGTAATTCATGAAAAAATGTTAATTTTGCAAACACAACAAAAAATACCGCCAGCGACTGGCGGCAGTTTGGCTATGTTGTTCGACGACTGGTTAAATACACAATGGGATTGGTGTTTACTTCAAGCACGCAAACTTGATTTAAAGAATTGTTACCACCACCCGCGCAATCAATTATTGTTTAAATTGTATTGCCTATATATGTATATGTGGCGAAAGCTGCAAACAGTTAATGTTCGTGACTGCATAGAAATTGTGCAGCCGACATTTCCAGTCAAGTTCAATGTATGCGAGATTGCTAGAGGTGAGAGCCGCATATCTAAATTTGATTTCTATATATATTCAATGCGGTTTGATCCTCGATAGTCAGTTTGCCGTCGTACTCTGATGATGATCATGGAAGGTCGAAACGCGCCAGTGCGTTGCAGCTGGCGGTAGTTTTGTTATGTTGTTCGACGACTGGTTAAATACAATGGGATTGGTGTTTACTTCAAGCTCGCAAACTTGATTTAAAGAATTGTTACCACCACCCGCGCAATCAATTATTGTTTAATTGTTTTGTCTATATATGTATATGTGGCGAAAGCTGCAAAATAGTTAATGTTCGTGACTGCATAGAAATTGTGCAGCCGACATTTCCAGTCAAGTTCAATGTATGCGAGACTGCTAGAGGTGAGAGCCGCATATCTAAATTTGATTTTCATATATATTCAATGCGGTTTGATCCTCGATAGTCAGTTTGCCGTCGTACTCTGATGATGATCATGGAAGGTCGAACGCGTCAGTGCGTTGCGGCTGGCGGTAGTTTTGTTATGTTGTTCGACGACTGGTTAAAAACAATGGGATTGGTGTTTACTTGAAGCTCGCAAACTTGATTTAAAGAATTGTTACCACCACCCGCGCAATCAATTATTGTTTAAATTGTATTGCCTATATATTTATATGTGGCGAAAGCTGCAAACAGTTAATGTTCGTGACTGCATAGAAATTGAGCAGCCGACATTTCCAGTCAAGTTCAATGTATGCAAGACTGCTAGAGGTGAGAGCCGCATATCTAAATTTGATTTCCATATATATTCAATGCGGTTTGATCCTCGATAGTCAGTTTGCCGTCGTACTCTGATGATGATCATGGAAGGTCGAAACGCGTCAGTGCGTTGCGGCTGGCGGTAGTTTTGTTATGTTGTTCGACGACTGGTTAAATACAATGGGATTGGTGTTTACTTCAAGCTCGCAAACTTGATTTAAAGAATTGTTACCACCACCCGCGCAATCAATTATTGTTTAAATTGTATTGCCTAAATATGTATATGTGGCGAAATCTACAAACAGTTAATGTTCGTGACTGCATAGAAATTGTGCAGCCGACATTTCCAGTCAAGTTCAATGGCGTAGCGAAGACTGCCTAGAGGTGAGAGCCGCATATCTGAATTTGATTTCCATATATATTCAATGCGGTTCGATCCTCGATAGTCAGTTTGCCGTCGTACTCGATGATGATCATGGTAGGTCGAAACGCGTCAGTGCGTTGCGAGCTGGCGGTAGTTTTGTTATGCTTGTTCGACGACTGGTTAAATACAATGGGATTGGTGTTTACTTCAAGCTCGCACACTTGATTTAAAGAATTTCAACTGATTTGTTGCGCTAGCCAATCCGCGCAATACCTTCAACTTGTACTTTTATCAAAATTAATATTTTTCCAAATACCTGTTTTTTATCGATTACGATTCAACATTCCATTTGATCATCAACTATCTGCTATTATAAATTATACACCATTCCACCTGGTTAATTGACAATGATTTTTAGTATATATTCATGTCTTTAACATACATTAGCTTAAAAAAATGCAATTAATGGGTTCTATATTTTTCAGGGAATTCTTGGCTCAAATAAAACGTTCTATTATAGATAATCCAAATTTATTAATATTGTTTGATTAATTCTTCGAATAAAACTCGATCAAGAGATACCGTTAGACAAAATTTAACAAATAAATACGAATAAAATTTGTATATATTCTTGTTTGCAAAGAATTAATATATGCGAAATTATATAATAGACACGGTATGTCTATTATTTAGCTAATTAACTGAGTCTTGCATACATTGAACTTGACTGGAAATGTCGGCTGCACAATTTCTATGCAGACACGAACATTAATTGTTTGCAGCTTTCGCCACATACATATATAGACAATACAATTTAACAATAATTGTTTGCGCGGTGGTGGTAACAATGTTTTAAATCAAGTTTGCGAGCTTGAAGTAAACACCAACCCCATTGTATTTAACCGGTCTACGAACAACATAACAAAACTACCGCCAGCTGCAAGGCACTGACGCGTTTCGACCTTCCATGATCATCATCAGAGTACGACGGCAAACTGACTATCGAGGATCAAACCGCATTGAATATATATGGAAATCAAGTTTAGATATGCCGCTCTCACCTCTAGCAGTCTTGCATACATTGAACTTGACTGGAAATGTCGGCTGCACAATTTCTATGCAGTCACGAACATTAACTGATTGCAGCTTTCGCCACATTAACATATATAGGCAATACAATTTAGACAATAACTGATTGCGCGGGTGGTGGTAACAATTCTTTAAATCAAGTTTGGTAGCTTGAAGTAAACACCAATATCATTGCATTTAACCAGTCGTCGAACAACATAACAAAACTACCGCCAGCTGCAACGCACTGACGCGTTTCGACCTTCCTTTGATCATCATCAGAGTACGACGGCAAACTGACTATCGAGGATCAAACCGCATTGAATATATATAGAAATCAAATTTAGATATGCGACTCTCACCTCTAGCAGTCTCGCATACATTGAACTTGACTGGAAATGTCGGCTGCACAATTACTATGCAGTCACGAACATTAATTGTGTGCAGCTTTCGCCACATATCCGTATATAGACAATACAATTTAACAACAATTGTTTGCGCGGGTGGTGGTAACAATTCTTTAAATCAAGTTTGCGAGCTTGAAGTAAACTAATTATATGCTTGGGGTTTAGTTTTCTTGATTTTATGAATTGGAAAATCTATTTTTATTGATCTCGTCTCAATCTCTAAGGATGAAAATCTTTTTGACTTTTTAATTAACTATTGTAATTATATGTCTAAATCTTCGAGGATTTTGACGTATTAATATAGAAAAATTAAGCAAACCGTGACAGGTGATGATGTATAAATTGATACGAATTTAAAAAATTGTGTATTAGGAAAACAAAATTTCTTCTAAATAATATTGATTCTACGTAAAGAATGTAAAATTTATCCACTCCATTTTTGTCGGATTTTGAATTCATTGAATAATGATTGGTCCGAATCCAGATGACAGCCTTTCAACCACTCATATACTGAGCACGCCTAGTTAAATAGAAAGTTGTACGTGTGCAAGAAAGTCGTTGACAGTCAATGGTTGCAGCATCATAAGCGCGTGATTTTCTCTTTTCTAAGCCACATCAAAGTTGATTCGTGTTAACGTTTACATACAAAAGCTCTGTCTCTGAATATATGTAAGACACTGTGGCGATACTAGAAACCTCCCAGGTTTACACAAATAAATCTTTATTTAGATGATCGGGAATCTGGCTCTTTTAATGACCAAGAAATATATTACTGTTCATACGTATCAAATAAAGTACAATAGAAGGACAACAGCCTTATAATAATGGCGAGTTTAGATTTTTATTCATACATCTATACGTATATTTTTTTTACGAAACTAAAACTATACAAGCAAATAAATTAGGATAAAAATGGCATTTAATTTGAAACACAACTGATCATCTCGCTTACGCACCTGACCAGTTGGATCTGTTAGCACAGTGGTAAATTTGGTACCGACGCCCCATTTGGATATTTCTAAGCATCGGATCTCACCTAGTCTGCCACTATTGTACTGATTCCTCTTAAGCGTTGAAGACGTTGCACAACCAGCCCACAATGTAAGCACATCACGCGGTGCCAGGTACGACCGATTTGGCAGTTTGAATAGTTGAACTGGTTGACCGCCCATTAGTTGACTAATTGTATATTGACTGATGTCTACAGTCTGAAGAGCAGTGTGAAAGGTCACGTAAGACAGAGCAATATGCAGCAAAATAGGAAATGTTTAACGAAGGATTACAAAATAAAATTTTCATTGCTATAATGAAATGAGTACTACCACTTAAGCAAGATAATTTGTTTAATTTAAAGACTGATCACCTTTATCCATAGTTGCTAGGATTAAAATAGATATATATATCCTGCCTGATAGTATGATCTAAAAAACTATTTGCTATAACCGCATGTTTTGAATCATTAATTTTTCTACTTGTAGAAAAAGCTGCCGTCTGTAATCGTAGAAAATTTGGTTGCGCACCTTCCTGTCAAATACAGTATATATATAAATTCTTGTAGAGAGAGAGAAAGAAGCACCTCACAGTTAATAATAATTATTTATCAAAACGCTGTATTTTGCGCCATGTAAGCCTGTTTTCACCCATTTGTATCACAGTCGAATGTACAGTCATATTCTTAAACGAATACTGTTTACACGGGTGGTTAAAGTTAATTAAATTTAAATAGTGATCATAGTAAAAAAACACCAATCCTATTATATACATGAATTTGTCAAATTAAAACAAGCAAAGTGTAATGTTGTGAAGGCAATTCATCCAGTAGACCTGTTTCGTTCTTATTGAGAACTTTTCACGTGCAACCCAGAATTTGTCTTGGACAGGACATGTCTGCTTCTGAATCTATTGCCCTAACCACTGGCCACTCCGCTGCGTACTACACTCACTGTTCAGCTATATAATAACTAATGATTTTTGGTTATCCTTTCCTTTACGTTTAGCTTATATGACACGCATATATTCCTAAAGTTCCAACTATGCCATATTGGCTCCAACTAAAATAAAGAATAACCAAGTTTCATTAGTTAGGATACAGCTGAAACTTTTGTGTAGTATGCGGCAAGGTGGCTTAGTGATTAGAGTATCAGATTCCGAAGTAGGCGTGACCGGGTTCAAGCTCTGTCTGCGGCAAATTCTGGAAAGTATCTGATGAATTGCCAATTAGGACGAAACCAATGTACTGGATGAATTGCCTATTTAAACTATACGATGCTTAGTCTATACTGACAAATGTACGTGCATAATGGGGAAGATTTTTAGACCAATATTCCAACGTCGATTTAAATAAATGTTGAATAAATTTCGAACAATTTTAATATTTAAAAAAAAAAGTTTATAATAATTTACCACACGAAAAAAAGTTTCAATTTATTTTTTTTAAATTTCTTAAAACATTTTAGAGCAAAGTCTATGTAGAAATCTATAGTTCTCTTCTTAATATATAATCTAACTATATAAGTAAACCAAACAACTTTTAATTTCTGCTGCGTAAAATATTTTGTTTGCACACATAACTTTTCGTTTAATCATTATTATATATCACGGAATTATGAAAGATTACGTGAGATTTGTTTGTATCTATTGCCCGTAGTTTTCAAAGATGAAAATTTGCTGTGATATGTAGCAAGATGTACTCCAAATGAAAGATCAAGCTACTATTGATAATCAGATACGAAATTGAAGTCTGGTTGATAAGTTCAATCTAAAGATTAGACCTTATGCGGGAAATACACCTAGTGTACAGCTTTAACTTCGTAAGTAAAATAGTCTTAGAATAAATAATGTTAGTCTAATGTTTTGGGAACATAATTGCTAAGGTAATGTTCAATTGTGTTTTAGACATAAAAAGATTACTGTGAAAAATGGCTTCATTCTTTTTAGATTATTGCTGCAAGGGTAAAGTTTAATTTTTTTAAAATTAGCCTTTTACCTGTTGAACTAGTGGTCAAACCGAGTGTGTCATAAGTATTACTTTACGGGTGTCGGTGTTATGGTCAGTCCTGGCTACTACTGTTGACTGATTGTCTAATAATTACGATTCCATGTCATTTAAGAAATATAGTCTTGCAAATTAAATTTGTTTTTTATCGGGCATCCTGCCTAACATGGATGCAATAACGTAGTTGATTTTATAATTAAACTTGATTTCTTTATTTGTAATCGTAGACGCTAGATAATAACATTGTATCATTATTTATTATCTTCGCTCATATTATTAAGCTATTAATAGTTTTATTATATAGTAAAACACAATATTTTTTCCGTTATTGCATTTTCTTAATTCTGTATATTGGGAATACTCTAGGTAAATAGTTAATAATAGTATTACTACACTATACATATCAATGGCCCATTTAACCATTTTAGCCATCATTAGAGATTTCGATTAGTTTATTCTGAGTCAGATGAACTTATAGAGCAAACTAAGAACATATGGACATTTGAAATTCAGCCCAACAGAAACGATATCAAACATATTAAATTTTCTCGGATCAGTCCTCCAACTACATGAGAGATATTTAAAAATGCTTTTTAAATTCATTTTACATTTTATTTTTTTTTAAAACCATTGGTTGCGCAGGTGATGGTTACAAATCTTTAAATTAAATTTGCAAGCTTGAGGTAAACGTAAATTCCATTGTATCACCATGACCCAATGACCGTAGTTTTTCTATGCCAAGCAGCAGGTTAGATACAATTGGATTGGTAATTATCCCAAGAACCGAAACGTGATTTATGGAATAGTGCTTGCTTATTTGTAATACACTGATTTCATTTTATGTAGAAATATTTGGTTTCTATTGTAAATTTTGTTAAGAATCTTCGCTTAAACACAATATCCAATTCATAATATACAAAAACAGGCCACAAATATTTACTTGGAAAATTCATGTTTAAATCTGTAAATTAAAACACTTCAATTGTAAAATTTATACGCGTTTGCGATGTTGATCTTCATAAAATAACAAATTAAAATCATTTAAAATCATAAACGCTGTTATTGTTGTCATTCCATCTGATGGAAATTCAAATTAATTCACACTTTCCTAAACAATATCTTGGACGCCAATTGCGAAAAAAGTATAAATTGCTTAACAGTGATATGTAAAATATTAATGAGGTTAAAATTTCCAATTTTGAGATAGATATATTTAAAAATAAGCCGTTTTATATTTCCATTTTGTCGTCTAATCCACCTCGTTGTTCATGTAATTTCGAATGAATATTTTGGATTCAATTTATAGTCCATCAAATTCATCAACACGAATAATTTGAAGCAAGTTTTTTATACGTAAGCATTGATGAATCTGTTAACGGATTAATTATAAAAATCTTTTCTTTCATATATGTATATATATATATATATATATATATATATATATATAATACAGCTTGATTAAGTAAGCAACTAGTTTGACTTTTAGAATTAAGATATTAACAAAATTAATTATTTCGTCTTATGCCATACCAATAACATTTATCATGTTTAAAACGCTCAAATTTACAAAAAAATTATATTTTGTGTATCCAGCATTGCTATCAATATAAAGGAAGCATTGTTTAATATAATCATGATGAGTGTTTAAGTGGTTTTGTTTTTCCTTGGAGATTATCGTCTGACTTGCAAAAAGTCTAGCATTTCAATAAGAAAATTTCAAATATATTAATTTGTAAATATTACTTTGAAAATTGTTCTGTATAATAATATTTAATTGATTTTGTTCAAACTTAAAACAGCAACTACGATTTAACTAATTTGGTTAAAGTACTAAACTCTAGATGCATACGTATCATCGAGTTTTACTTAAGTTTCTGGTCAATTTTTTATAAATTTATTAATTTAATTCTAAATAAGCACATTTGTTTTCTTAATCTGCAGTCGGTTTATTGCTATTAAAAGTGCACAAAAAAAAGAGAATGCAAAATTCATCCAGCATAACAAAATGTGTGCTGAACTTTATGTACTCTTCAATAGATGAGTTACGAGGACGGAACAATGTTAAAAAACCACAGCCTGAACTTATGGTATTATAATCGACCCACCGTTCTTGAAAATGAATAAAAATAAACATCGATTCTTATTAACGTTTAGTGTGCCATTTTATATCAACTGAATAAATACAGCTATTTTTCAAGACTCGCTACAAAACAAGTTAGTTTGAACAACTAACCCACCAGATTTTGGTTACTATTTGATTGGACAGTCATTAAACTAAAGAAAGAACCGCTCGTTGGCAGCATCTATCATAAACCGACGATCGGTGTATTAATGTAGACAAATCATCAAGTTTAAACATAAACATGAATTAAAAGGTAGGTGTTCAAGTCGCTAACGGAGCATCGAGGTAAAACTTCGATTCCCTTGAGTTCTATGTATGGAAATGATAAAGACTTCCTCAGCTAAACAAATACTTATCTATCGAGTGATCATAAAAATAATTTTAATAAAGTCAATAACTTTTGAGATGAACATCAACCTCATTTTATTTCACCAGTCGCAAAATATAACAAATATAATTTTGAAAAATTGCATAACTGGTTGAATAACGTAGGATTAATTTTTAACTTAAGTTCATCTCCTTCATCTGATTTCTTCATTAATAAATAAATTAACCCACAGAAAAATCACAATCTCACTCAGTTTGGTCTATATACTAATTTCATTATGTTTGATAAGCGTAAGATTTTGACATAAATCTATATTAGACTGGATGTATCATTGGACCGTTATTATTTTATTGTAATTTTATGGTTTCTATTTAATAATAAATAATCTTTTTTCACAGTTTTTCGGTCTTTTTTCAAACTAGGATGCATTATGGAAATCTTTTTATTATTGATTGATATTATTGTAGCTCATATATTGTTTCAATATGAAAAATTTAACTTCTTCTGTTTGAAATACCTTTAAAAATGTCGCCAGCTTAAACAGAAACTGAATCAAAAGTGCCCAATGGTAGTTAAAAATCATAGTATAAAAAAATATTTAACACAAGTCTGGAACCAGTTAAATAGGTCTAGATACAAAATACATGATGTTTCAGTTAAGAAAATAGAGAAGGTAGAGAATAAAATAACTACTAAAATGGTAAAAAAGGTTCCAAAATTTAATTTCCTAGTACAAGAGATAAATTTGCAGAATGGAGTAAAAACTAAATCCTTGTAATCAGTTGAATAATTATTAGGCTTAAAAAACGATATTTCAACCAAGCAAAATAGACTGGATTACGCAAGTTATCTCAATAACAATCAATAGGCTAATTAAGTTTATGGATACTTTTGTCCTTATATTCAGTAATAACATCAAATTTCAAACCAGTAGTACAAGTAAGCTGAAATACAAATTTAACTTAATCACAAATTCCTAACAATTTTGAATCATAACAAGGACTAGAAATAATCTCGTTTGCTAAAACGAACTCTACTAAGCACATAAACTCTTGATAGACACACACCAGCAATACTGCGTACTACTTACAGGTTAATAATTAAAAAAAGTATTTTTTGGTCATTGGTTTTTTCTTGACATTAAGTGTCGTATAAGTCACCATTCTCATGAACAATAGTAGAATTGATTCGCATGGCTTTATGGCGAATGACCTAGCAAATGGGCAATATTATAAATATAGATGTTCGTGGGCCTGACCAAAATTTCACTCATCGACATTATTTGCAGGTGTTTTCATGGAAGTATGGGACCAATTTCCGAATTCAGCCGAACACGGGCTTCCTTAATGCATACACCAGTGGTCAGTGCATGATTTTGAGCAATAAATTGATCAATTTAAAAACGATGGCATAAATTTAAACCGAGGATTTACAAAGCAATTCATCATCTACGCTTTCATGAAAACTAAAGAGAAATTAATGTATGAAGTTAAATTTGGGTTAAGGTAGAATGTTCAAGAAAGAATAGTTGAGCGAAGCAAGGTTTAAGCAAAATCCTATCTTCGCATGTGCGTTTGGCAAATTGATAAATGAAATAAACGTTAAAGGTAAGAACTCCTAAATTGCAAGTATTCAGGATTGAAGGTCTGAAGCGGCTCGAATAGATCAAGTCATCTCAAAGAAGCAGAAGATATCGAAATGTATTAATGTATAGACTGATGCGTAAGTTCTCGTTAATAATAAGTCACATTTCATGGTCTTGTCTAAATTTGTAAACTTAAAATTTAAACAAATATATATTTGAGCAAATTTTTAAGCTTCTACCATCTAAATGTTTTGCAATTTACTTACCTGTGTATAGCCTGCATTCCAAATGCGAATAAATCTACCCGCAGCATCAACCTCAAATATTCGTAGATCGCCAACAGCACTAAACGAGCACCAAATAAACATGTTGTTCCATAATTATAATAAGAAGGCGATAAAAGTATGCAGAACTCATAAATCACATTTGTATAAGTTCGAATACAATTTAAATCAAATGAATTTGTACCGTCAATTTAGAACGCATTGGTTGCAAAAAGAATGATACTTACGATAAAAGGAATCGCTGCATTCCTTGAGTCGACAAGTTTGTTTTCTTTACAGAGTTGATATAATAAAAATAATTGCAATTCCGATCAGCCATTATTCGATTATGCATTCTTAGCTATCCAGTAATATTTTGAAACAAGGTGACTAGATGGATATTGACGTTTCACGATAACTTGCGACGTGTAATTGCTGGCACATTATGGACATATTGTAGAACTTCAAGTAGACAAAACATCTTAGACGAGTGATTTCATGTTCAATGTTCAGACTAAACCAACGATATTTCAAAATCGTTTAAGTTCTCATGACAAATATAACTGAACAACATTAATATCAAAGCATTTGTAGATTTAGAATGATGTAGGTTGGTGTTCTATGATAGAATACACTAAATACATCTTCAAAAGCCAAAAATCAATAATTTTCATTTCGTCCCTAGTCGAGAATAACTTTAGTCTTATTTGCTACACTGTTGCTCATTTGCACAAGTCTACATAATTCTCCGATTAAGAGTTAAATAGGAAGGTTGATCCAGTGCACATTATCAACCTACCGACACGCAGATCATTTATGGCTTAATAATTTGCTTTAAAATGTACCATTAAACTAGTTTCTACATAACCCATTTACACATGCATAGCCATATCAGTCAAAAATATTTCTTAATTGAATCTCTGCCGGCAGTTCTATCGACAAATGCACAAATGAAATGCAACGGTAAATATGACCCAGTAAATAGAAATTAACGACTGTATATTATATTCATAGTATGCCAGCTAAAGTGATAATTAAATAAGAAGATTTTAGGCAAGTACTTCTGTCTACATTGAGGTCTAAAAATGATTGTCGGATCAATTTGCTAACAGAGTCGGAGTCAGCTTAGGACGTTCATTTTCTCTATAGTTTTAACTATATAAAAAACATTTATTAATAATTGTTCACTTTAATTTAACATTTTCTGATGTCGACCATCACCAATTTGGTAGATTAGTCAAATTTGATCAAAAGCGAATTTTTTTTTATTTTCCGAAAAAATTTTCTAGTCAGTCGTGCGGAATTCAATTTACAGTTTTGATTTTTAAAGTCTTTCTACAGAACATGAATCACTTACTTAAATAATGCAGTTCCTAAACAAAAGACGTATAGGAAATTTTTGAGGTTCTCTTATCTTAGCATTGGTTGCATTATATTCTAATCATATACAAACAACTTGTGTTAATTTAGTTTTCGATTAAAAATGTTGATGCTGACAACTTTCGCTGTATGTTACACGTTTTTGTTTCATGCTTTTAAAATACAATGAAAACCATTTGCTTTGTAGTGTAATTTTATATATGATCTGTTCAGCTAATGCGGTAAAGTAATACGTTGTGCCGGCCATATTTATTTCAAATGCTCCGGAGTTATCTAGTTTGGAAATATGTCAGCAATGGCCAAATTCGTCTCGATTCCGTGCATTTTTTAAAACATTCTACGTATTTAGTCTAGATTTATTCCTTCCTAGTGTATTATTTTATAGATTTTTTTGACTGGTGGTAGTTTTTATATGTTTTTCAACGAGTATCATTGGTATTAATTTCAAACTCGCAAACATGACTTTTTTTAATTTACTACCACCGCCCGCGCAATCAATGATTTTTTAAATGTTTTACTTATGGATATTTAGTAACTATTATTTGATATGCCTTTTTTCTTGATTTTGCAGCAATTAAAAATCACTTTTTAACTGCTAGTTTGTTTCTGTTAATGATAATGTGTAAAACGGACAGAAACTATTTCTCGTAGACGAAGTCTATTTTCATGCATGCTGCAAGTAAATATCTATATAAACAATACCTATCTTATCGTAACCTGTCGACCTTAATATTGAAACCACTATTTTCATAGATTTTTTTAAATTTCAAAATGAGATATAATTGCATCTTTCGGTATTTACTTGA
This sequence comes from Eudiplozoon nipponicum, assembly GCA_029291075.1. Lineage (NCBI taxonomy): Eukaryota > Metazoa > Platyhelminthes > Monogenea > Mazocraeidea > Diplozoidae > Eudiplozoon > Eudiplozoon nipponicum. The sequence continues at coordinate 7,713 of JAQBSW010009202.1, read as the reverse complement.
AAAATATTTCACTCAATTAAAATTTTAGTATAAAATTTTAGATTACCTCACAAATTTTGTGTTGCTTAGAGTTTTTGATCATATTTTTTGTTTTTAAATAAATGAGCATGAGCATGTTCCGCGGAATGTCGAACTGACACACACACATAATTCGTCATTTTATGCATTCTTAGTATGTAGGTTTCAGAATTAGTTTCGAATAACACAGCTATAAAAACTATAGTTCAGCTAATTTAGTCAAGCGTAGTCATTCAGAATTCAAACTCCAAACAAATAGGATTTCCATGTATTTCACAGGCTGTTAATTGTAATATTCTATACAAAAATGATTTTCTTTGAATTTTGAATGCAATGAGCATACGTATCTGAGTTGTAAATCTCTGTGTGACATGCGTGAACGTTTCCCGTTGTCTGCATTACGGTTAATTATTTTAGAATAAGAAATATCAATTAAGTTTATTTTATCAATCGCTTTTATAAGTATTTTAAATAAAAGCCAGACATTATAGTCAAGGAGAGATCTAGCTAAGTAGATGACATTTACTAATCTTTACTATAATCAAATTTGCGAACTTGATATAAACACCTTACCCATTAAGTACTTACATATGCCAGTATAAACTAAGAATTGTATAGTGTAGAAATGACAATTCATCAAGTAGACCAGTTTCGTCCTTATTGGGAACTCATCATGTACTGGCTCAGTGGTTAGAGCACCAGATTCCGAAGCAGACGTGCCCAAGTTCGAGCCCTTTCCGCGGCAAATTCGGGCCAGTATGTGATGAGTGCCCAAAAAGGACGAAACCGGTCTACTGGAAGAATTGCCTTTCCGAAACTATGCAATTTTTAGTTTATAATGACAGAATTTAAGTACTTAATGGGTCAGTAGTTTATATCAAGTTCGCAACCTTGATTATAGTAAATGTTATCACCTTACGCGCAACCAATGTTTGTTTAATTATATTATTGTTTCTTTCAGTAACACTTCTCCATCTAGTGAGATGTCTGTTCAGTATTGACAGATTGGGGATGGTTAGTTGGAACTTTGGATCTAAATGGATGCCGCATGAGCTCCAATTAAAAGAAAAATAAAGAAGCTAACCGAATTACGTTAGTGAGTATATGACTGAGAATCGTGTGTAGTGTGCGGCAGGGTGGCTCCATGGTTAGAGCACCAGATTCCGAAGCAGACGTGCCCAGGTTCATACCCTGTCCGCGGTAAATTGTGGCTAGTACATGATGAGTTCCCAATAAGGACGAAACCGATCTACTGGATGAATTGCCATTTCTACACTATACAATTCTTAGTTTATACTGACATATGTAAGTACTTAGGGGGTAAGGTGTTTATATCAAGTTTGCAACCTAGATTATAGTAAATGTTATCATAGCCCGCGCAACCAATGTTCGTTTAAATTTACTAACGTTTTTTTGTAATCATGATTTTACCTCACACAAATGGTTGAATTACGTCATTAATACATAAAATTCAGAGTTAAATATAAAGAATGGCATTAAAAATCATGACTAACTATATTATAACATAAAATGTTTTAAATAATAAATTCTACATACAATATATATTTTTGAGAAAATATATTTATACATATGTACATGCCAGCAAATTGTAGTCGTTAAAATTAGCCGACGTACTTGGCTCCGTTTGGTTGAGTAAATTCCCGATCAAACTCAAGCGATGTGTTGCAAGAAGGAACAATTTCTTCGTCTAAAAATCAAAGAGACACAATATTTATAGCACAGATTTAAATAGTTTTACCTTTTTTGGTATTGTACGGACATATTTCAGTGAACCTGAATTGTATAGGCTAAAATATTTTTATGATTGAAAATTACAATTGATACTTTATGTTAATTTTTGCGAGCTTGGAGTTTAAAATAGTGAATAAAATTCACGAGACTACAAGATGTGAGAGCCGTTTATCTAATGTAGGCTTCCTTCTGCATGAATTTTATTTGATCGTCGTTTCTCATCTTGTCATTGTGGTCTGATGTTAGCTAAAGAAGGTTGAAACGCGCCAATAGGTGAGAATATCGGTAGTTTTTCTACATTCTGTGACTGTTTTCATACAATGTGGTTAGTGTTTATCTGAATCTCGCAAGCTTCATTCAAATTCACCTTCTAAGCAATGAATTATTATAATTGCACAAATTGTATACATTTGCCTAAAGCTAAAATATGTTAATGGACATAGCTGTATCGAAACTATGTAGCCTATACTTCCAGTCAAGTAAAATTTATGAGAGACTACTAGAGGTGACAGCCGCATATTTAATATTTCTTTTCTTCAATATGCATTGAAAATTAACCTTTGGTGGTCAGTTTTCTATCGTACAATGTTGATGACTATGAAAGGCCGAAATGTGCCAACAAGTATGACTGACAGTAGGTTTGATTAGTTGGGCAACCGGTTAGATTCAATGGGATTTCTGCTTATCTCAAATATGCAAGTGTTGTTTTAAAAATGTATTGTCGTCATTCACGCAATCAATGATTGTTTAATTTTATAATTTTAATAAATTATTCTTCGTTAAACTATTTTGGTAAATAATCAATTGCTTCATGACATTAATAGGACGAAAACTTTCCTTCATTTCCTGCTCTTCACGGTTAAAATGTGATTTCTTTTCAATAAGACAAAATTCCTTACTAGAATAACATACAATTTAATCACTAACGTGCTGGCATGTTTCAAAATCAACATTAGAAATAATAATAAGTTTTCGTAAAACATTTTTAGTCTTAATAAAAAAACGTGAGTATAATGAAACGACCATTGATTGCGCTGGCGGTGATAGCAATTATTTATTAAAATCAAGTCTGCAAACCCCAATCACATTATATTTACATTTGTCAGCTAAGCCTAGCCCACGGATAGTACTGGATAGTACTTGAAGAGTCCCCGATGCATAATCGCGCTTCCTAAGTAGCCCACTAATTCCGCCGGCTCGTTTTATTTGAACTCTTATTGATTAAAATTGTGTTGCCTTCATAAGCCCATAAATTGGAGATCATGCATGATTCGATTTATTGTTCTGTTTTCTGGTTAATATGTGATTAAGAATGAGTTTTGGTAACCATATTTTCGTTTGAAGCAATAAATTTTGAAAGATTTTGCATAAATTACGCCGCCCCCAGCGTGCTAAAATACCTAGTTATATTATGCATTCTTGATACCGCATTAATGCAATAGTTGTTTAAAATAATTATTTAAAATTTTCTGTAGTGTAGTACCAACTTCGTTTGTTCTTCAGTCTATCACTATGCAACACAACATCCACGTTATATCTCAGTTTGCTCACGATAACTGCGTTGCATCATCTGAATTAATGTTTTTCCTACTCGTCTCTAAGCAGACATAATTAAACCCTTGTAAATTAATCATCGTAAATTAATAAAAATTCTTAAAAGAAATTTTTTTTCCCAATACTGAGTAAAACATAATAAACTGTTATGTCTATACATCAAATTTGCGAGCTTTAAATAAGCACCAATCCTATTGCATGTAACGAAATAATAGAATTGGTGTTTACTTCAATTGTGAAAACATGATTGTTTAAATGTATTAACTGATATGTGTCGTAATTAACACCGGATTGTTCAGTTTCTCCCTTTTCAGCGGAAACGTTTTTACACATATTTTGGTTTCAAATTATAATGACAAACTTAAAAGTAATTGTGGTTATTGAAACAAATTAACAAGACTCGTGCATTATACGTTTATCCAATAACTTGCGGTTAGAATTCGATTGAAATGAGGAAGAGATCAATTAAATACATGTCTAATTTGATATATGAGACGAAAATACACCTTAACAAGCATAAACATCTGCTAAATAAATATGTTATAACGGATTCCCAAACGACATTTCCAAGAAATCTCTCCTCCTTTAACAAACATAATGCTTTAACAATAATTGATTACGCGGGTAGAGATAACAAGGCTGTCAATCAAGTTTGCAAGCTTGAAGTAAACACCAAACCCATTGTATTTAACCAGTCTTCGAACAACATTAAAAAAACTACCGCCAGCCGCAACACACTGACGCGTTTCGACCTTCCATGATCATCATCAGAGTACGACGGCAAACTGACTATCGAGGATCAAACCGCATTGAATATATATGGAAATCAATGTTAGATATGCGGCTCTCACCTCTAGCAGTCTCGCATACATTGAACTTGACTGGAAATGTCGGCTGCACAATTTCTATGCAGTCACGAACATTAACTGTTTGCAGCTTTTGCCACATATACATATATAGACAATACAATATAACAATAATTGATTGCGCGGGTGATGGTAATAATGCTTTAAATCAAATTTGCGAGCTTGAAGTAAACACCAAACACACAGACTTCGAACAACATAAAAAAACTACCGCCAGCCGCAACGCACTGATCATCATCAGAGTACGACGGCAAACTATCTAAATTTGATTTCCATATATATTCAATGCGGTTTGATCCTCAATAGTCAGTTTGACGTCGTACTCTGATGATGATCATGGAAGGTCGAAACGCGTCAGTGCGTTGCGGCTGGCGGTAGGTTTTTTATGTTGTTCGAAGACTGGTTAAATACAATGGGTTTGGTGTTTACTTCAAGCTCGCAAACTTGATTTAAAGCAAACATAATGTAATGTTTTGTAATGAAAGGTGAACATGGATAGATTTAACAATTCGTTAATATAAACTTATATTTTCCTCATTTTTTTCTTTTTTACAGTATGCCGAAAACTGCAAAATTCTGCTTATGCGGAATAAACCATAGTCTAGTCTATGTTTCGATCAATTTCGAGATATGTAACGTAGTGACTCTGTTTGTGTGGTTTTGAATTGAAATTCTTGAGTTCAAACCCTGAGGGTAACTGCGGTTAATAATGAAAGGTAAACAAAAAACAGTACCTATCACGAGTAATAGAATTTTTAAACATAATCTTTCAATTTGATTGGTTTAAACAAATTTAATATATTAACAAGGCACTTAATGTCACATTCTGAAAAATGTTAACCCAAGCACATCTGCAGCAAATGATTCTAAATGTACGAAATTCTCTTAAATTATATATTTTTTCATAAATGCATATAGTCATTAACCAAGCTCTAATTGACCCAGCTTGCTTAACGAGTCTCATGTACTTTTGTTCATTCGATTGTCGAATAAATTACGACGCAATGTGTGCAACTGACCACCATTGCAGAAAATGGTGTCCGGTGGCCAGAAGGCTGCATAGTAGTTTATGAGACCAATCACCTGAATCTAAATATTGGATCACGCATGATATAGGTCATTTATATTTGAAGGAATTTTAAATCTTTTCTTGTCGATATCTAAATTTAGTATTAAACATCTCCTCGTCTCTAGTTATTAAAGAATTATTATAATTGTAAAATCCTAGATGTATTATCAGATGAATAAGCCTACCTAATGTCGGTGACAAACAGAAATTGAAAAATATTTGAACCGCATATTGATGACGACCTTCTACAAAAACGACACAGCTAAGCAAACAAATTTTAAAGAAGTTCACCATCAGATATGCAATTAACAGAATACAAATGTAATAACGTGCCAAATTTGCTCAAATTCAACGTTGATTCGCCATAATCAATTAAATCTGTTTTTTCAGAAAAAAATGGCGAGCGCAGGTTATCGAATTTGTCTGCGCGGGTATTGCTTGTTATAGGGCGGTCGATGTCACGCTGTAAACAGTGTGTCGAGGATGAAATTTCACGAGGTATGTAGCGGATACCATTATCCCTGACATTATTTTGAGACTTTTCGATGACGTCAGCTAGAAAAAATATGTAAACAAGTATAAGTTAAATAAAAATTCAAGTTGACCATAGAATGAATTTTAAAAATTTCCCTTATAATCTGCATTTTTATTTAACTAAATTCCTTTTAACAAGGCCATGCTGCTTTAAAATGTTAAACAATCATTTATTGCACGGGTGATGGTGACAATTCTTTAAATCAACTTTGAGGGCTTGAAGTAAACACCAATCCTAATGTATTTAACCAGTCGTCGAACAACATAGCACAATCAAAATCAGAAAGCGACGGCAGACTAACTATAGTGAATCAGTCCGCAATGCATATATATTGAAAGCAAAATTAAATAATGGGCTCTCACGTCTAGCGGTCTTGCATACAATGTACTTGACTGCAAATGTTGATAGCACAATTTCTATACAGTCACGAACATTAACTTTCTTTAGCTTTCGCCGCACGTATATAAGTTATACTATTAAACAAACATTTATTGTGCAGCTATTGGTAACAATTATTCAAATCATGTTTTCGATCTTGAATTAAGCAAAAATTCTGTTTTATTAAATCAGTCGGATAATAAATCTTAACTAACATGTCACACCTACTTGCAAAATTTGCAGAAATTTAGTGATCGTGACTTCAAAAAAATTAGGCTGCCGACAAATTCAGTCAAGTACAACGTATGCAAACTACAAGAGATGACAGCCGCATATATATTTATGCAATGCGGTTTGATCCTCGCTAGTCAGTTTACCGTCCTACTCTGATAATGATAATGGGGAGTCGAACGGCGTCAATACTTATGATTGATGGTAGTTTTCCTACGTTGGGCTGGGTAAACACAATGAAATTAGTGTACATTATGTTCACAAACTTGATTTAAATAATTTTTATTGCCACCGCGTAATCAATGATTGTTTATTGACATAATCAGGCGCTGAAATAAACTGCGTATCTAAATAGGTAGGTTGATTGTATTTTTATATTAGGTAGAGGTTACAGAAGAAACTGTTGTCTCAAATAAATAAATTGTGTCTTTTAAAAGCAGAGATTTGTGATAATGAGAGAAAGAACTTGCGATTCTATATTTGGCCCTTAACTAGGTAGATTTAACGCTAGAGTGGCGCACGTTTATTTGTCCAAAAAAGCTGCGGACAGTAATCGACGAATTTTCTTCTAAATTTATAATCATTTTCTGTGAAATGAATTGCATCCTCTTTATATTGCGGTGCTGGAAATGCGGGATATTTTTGTAAAGGAAATCAACACATCTCAATCACTTATTCATGCATAGGAGCATTTAATACAAACCTGGGCCTGTCATTTGTTGTTTTGCCCGTCTTAATTTTTTATTATATTGTTCAACGACTGATCAAATACGATTTGATTCGTGTTTTCTTCAATATTGCATACTTGATTTGAATAATTGTTATCACCACGTTCGCGAATATTGATTATTTTATTCTATTATATATATATATATATATATATATATATATATATATATATATATATATATTTGATATTCTAATCAACTGGCCAAGAATAACAAAACTCAACAACAATCTACTAGTATCCAGCCAAGAACAAACAGGCCCTCGACTAGAATCAATATACATACAATCGGATTGGCAACAAACTGAAGTGGAAATAACAGAGGCGCATACGGTGACAGAAGTTTCCAAACAACATGAGCGTTTAACACTGCAATCCACACTGGCGCTGTTACCATGTGGAAACGACAACTTTGCGCAACAAAGGGAGACGATCAACTATACTGGGAAAAATAGCACTTGTATATGTAACAGTGAACAATGCGCACAAATGGTTTATTCTCAAGCTATCAAAACAATAATGACAAGATCTCAGACATCACTTCGCAATACTGCGAGAATGGCCTTTACATGCAAACACGCAT
>JAQBSW010009201.1:0-30066 GCA_029291075.1 Eudiplozoon nipponicum | reverse complement strand
TTCGCAACAAACAGTATTTAACTGTAATATATTGAATTGAATGATGTCATGCTTACCGCGAAATGTGATAACTGATATCGATGAAGGCCAGAGTGTATGGTTTAACTGGAGTAACAGGTGTTCGGAAATTGTTGTAATTCTCAATTTGGGTGAACTTTAGCATAAATTTATATCCATCAGGTTGGTATCATGTACCGACTCGGAAACCATAGTGTTAGTATCCGGTACTCATCGATTTCAAAAAAGGTATCAGTTACTAACACAATAGCCATAGTGTTAGTATCCTTTACAGACTCGGTATATATATTATATAGTGTGAGTTAGCATTGAAGTCGTATAGTCGTTGACTTTAGATTATGTTAGCTTCACTAGTACAGGTTTACACATTCGTCTAGGAGATTGTACCGTCCTATTATTCCACATTCTTCTACCAAATATATAGTGGTTAAAGGGCGTAATACCGGCTCCTACTGATGAATCGCCAGTAAGCAGGAAAAGAATGGGCATGAGATTATACTTTCCGTTCATGCTGCCTTTGGTTTATCCTTCTGGTCACTACTGAACTAATTTGTTACTAGGTTCGCAAAACCTAATACATACTTGCATATATATTAGTTATTCGCAACAAACAGTATTTAACTGTAATATATTGAATTGAATGATGTCATGCTTATCGCGAAATGTGATAACTGATATCGATGAAGGCCAGAGTGTATGGTTTAACTGGAGTAACAGGTGTTCGGAAATTGTTGTAATTCTCAATTTGGGTGAACTTTAGCATAAATTTATATCCAACAGGTTGGTATCATGTACCGACTCGGAAACCATAGTGTTAGTATCCGGTACTCATCGATTTCAAAAAAGGTATCAGTTACTAACACTATAGCCATAGTGTTAGTATCCTTTACAGACTCGGTATATATATTATATAGTGTGAGTTAGCATTGAAGTCGCATTGTCGTTGACTTTAGATTATGTTAGCTTCACTATTACAGGTTTACACATTCGTCTAGGAGATTGTACCGTCCTATTATTCCACATTCTTCTACCAAATATATAGTGGTTAAAGGGCGTAATACCGGCTCCTACTGATGAGTCGCCAGTAAGCACGAAACGAATGTGCATGAGATTATACTTTCCGTTCATGCTGCCTTTGGTTTATCCTTCTGGTCACAACTGAACTAATTTGTTACTAGGTTCGCAAAACCTAATACATACTTGCATATATATTAGCTCTTCGCAACAAACAGTATTTAACTGAGACTCTATATAGTTTTAGCTTCACTAGTGCACCTTTACACTATCGTGTGTAAATTGCACTGTCTTATTATCACACATTCCTCACCCAAATATATATTGGTTAAAGGGCGTAATACCGGCTCCTACTGATGAGTCGCCAGTAAGCACGAAACGAATGTGCATGAGATTATATTTTCCGTTCATGCTGTCTTTCGTGTATCCTTCTGGCCACAACTGGACTAATTTGTTATTCGTTTCGCAATACCTAATACATACTTGCATATATATTAGGTCTTTGCAACAAACAGTACTTAAATATTATATATTGATTTGAATGATGTCATGCATACCGCGAAATGTGTTGACTGATATCGATCAAAGCCAGAGTGTATGGATTTACTGGAGTAACAGGAGTTAAGAAATAGTTGTAATTCTCAATGTCGGTGAACTATAGCATACATTTATATCAATCATGTTGGCACCATGTTCATACATGGAAAACATAGTATTAGTACCATGTACCCTTTTGGTATTATAATGTTGGTATCGAATACTAACACAAAAGCCATAGTGTTAGTATCCTTTACAGACTCAGTATATATAATATATAGAGTGAGTTAGCATTGAAGTCGCATTGTCGAGACTTTATATAATTTTTAATTCACTGCCGCAGGTTTACACATTCTTCTAGGAGAATGTACCGTCCTATTATCCCACATTCCTCACCCAAATATAAAGTGGTTAAAGGGCGTAATACTGACTCCAACTGATGAGTCGCCAGTAAGCACGAAACGGAAGTACATTAGACAAAATTTACTGTTCATGCTGTCTTTGGTGTATCCTTCTGGTCACAACAGAACTAGTTTGTTACTAGGTTCGCAACACCTAATACATACTTGCATATATATTAGTTCTCTGCAACAAACAATATTTAACTGGGTAGTGGTTGTAATTGGTTTTTGCCCATGCTATTTATTTTTTCATTCTTTAAACAAAGGGTTTCCTATGCTGTGCAATTATTTCTTTTTTACAAGAAGTGGACTAAATTTTTATATCTGTATTTCATCTATATACGCATTAAATAAAGGCCAGTATTCAATCTATCTCTGAAAATAAATGTCACACTTATTCCCATCAACAGTGTTGTTGAAATTTCAAATCAATTGGCTAAATTAGACTTTCAATATTTTTATTGGTATACTTTGCAAACAGAGTCTTTTCGCCGGTTTCCAATATTGTATGTTTACCTGTCTTGTTCCTACATATATACAGAAAGAAATTTCAAGGTCAGTCTCCTGCATTGTAGACTAAAGTGAAGCCTGGAACCGTTTACAAGAAAGTCTCTTAACGAGACGAATCAGTAAAGGTAACTGGTTTTCCACACTGCATATTATGAAAGATTATACTTTCATATACTTATTGATGATAGCAACCAGTTGTAATAAGTTGAGCCTCATAAAAAACATTTATTAATGAAAGAATTGCACCTATTTAACGTCGGCAAGTTTCATTATGAAGTTTCTAAATCTACCGGCTAGGGTCAGCTGGTTGGTAAATCGTAAATAAAGATGTAACCAGTCTATTTTAAGAATTGCCTTTTCCACACCATATAATAATTAGTTTATACTTACAAACTACTATGGAAAATGGGCCAAGTATATATGACAAGATCGCAACCTTGTTCAATGTAATTTTTGTCACCGCCCGCGCAACCGATTTTCGTTTAATTATATTAAATATATACCTCAAGTGCAAATGTACCAGTTTAATATCATTGTGGCACCGCATTTCGAAAAAATTATTGACAAATTTTAACATTTCCATCGACATATTTGTGCTTTTTCTGATTTCAAACATTGAATATACGCGTGTAATATTGGATACTTTTATCAAATATCTTATTTAATTTGTAAAACGCCATTAAACCAATAATCAAAACAAATAATTGATTGCTGCTATAATGAGTAAAATCCCAAGTTGAAATGTTCTTTTGAGATTTTTTAACGCCTTTCTAATTTTATTCATTTACAGTCAATTTTATACTGAGTTATGCAGAAGAAGAATACAATTAATTCATTCTCTAGACAATAAAACTTATCATGAGCAAAACGGATATTAATTTAGTATTTAACTCACTAAAATCAGCACTTTAAGATTTACATTTATGGAATTGAATTAGACCTTAGGGTGCATATTTTGGTCATCAATGCCGACTGGATTTTATTGTCGTTGTGATGATTTGAACGCCTCTATGTTTAATTATGCTGCATTGATTGCGTTTTAGCACTGTCCAGGATTGTAAGACCAGCACGCCGGTAGAAGAAATCAACCTAGCGCAGTTTTAAACCTTCAATACCGACTACACAAATCTATCAATTTCAAGGTTGCACGGCAGTGAAGTGTCGGTATATTACGCTGATTCTATGCTGTTTTATAAACGATAGGTACTTCTGGCAACAGAAACAGAAGTGTTCACGTATCATATGGTGAATATGGAAGAAACTTCACAATAAATCTGTTAAACGAACCAACTTATTGATTCAACTTGTTACACCACAAGGGAATAAAACGCCACCAAATCAAACCGTAGCCATAAAATATTTTTGGTATGACGAGGCAGGCCATTGTATGTATAAATAAGAGAAGGACATTATTTCCTTGTGAATGAAGTACTGAAAAAGTTTTGCACTGGGAAAAATTGCTATGAAAGGAATGAATTAGTACTGAAGCATAATCATTTTCATAAAAAATAGTTTGTTGAAACACAATCGTCAATGTCTAATTGTCAAAGCAAGAAGGAACTATTAACTTTCACGCATATATAGTCGAATAGTTTTTTTCTCAATAAGGGCTAGAGTTCATCATTTTGTACTCAGTCTTTTGGTGTTTAAGGGTAGATTGAACTCATCCCAGTATTAAAAATTGAAGAAACATAAATTTATATACGGTAGATCAATTTAAGTATTTGAAAGTCACCAAAAATACTGTCCCTGCTGATATGCGAAATAACTTGCTAAGAAGGAAACATATCTTCACACATTGTATTACATTTGTCAAAAACTTCGTCCTATCCGCGTTTACGTTTAAATAGTAGAAATTTTATTGAAGAAGAGTTTTAAAATATGAATATTACATGGTAAGAAAATTTGAACTAAGTTTTGCAGAGGTTTCTAGTTCTAATTAAAATCAGTTTATTACATGCATTTAGACATGCAAACTCCCAAAGGCGTTAAATAAAATTGAAGATATTTCAAAGCGACTTAAGCTGAAATATAAGCGCATTACATGCTTCGCTAACATGGCCTTCAGATTCAACGTAATGAAAAAGAAATCCAGGCACTAAAATAATTGAAATATCTCTACTGACATTTTTCACGTTTTTTGTGGTAATCAAGGAATGTGATTTCCTGTCTTCGTCGGAACCACTATAAAAATCGCATTGTATTTCTCCACAAATAGTCGAATGGATATAAAGGTGGAAAAATGGGAAGACATATTTAATCAACTTAATTATATACATATATAATAGGTAGATAGATATTCGTCAATAAATAACAATAAAGACACACATATATTTGGATTAAGAACAAAATAAAGAAAGATATATATATATAGATATATAGATGGATTTATAAAAAATATATAGAAAAAAAATATACAGACAGACATATAGATAGATAGATATAAAAATATATAGATAGATAGATAGATTGATTGATTGATAGACAGATAGATATATCAAAATATAGATAGATAGATAGATTGATATATAGATAGATAGATCGGTTCGATAGATAGATAGATAGATAGATAGATAGATAGATAGATAGATAGATAGGTAGGTAAGTAGATAGATAGGTACATAGAAAAATAGATAGATAGATAGATAGACAGACAGATAGTGATAGATAGGTATAGATAGATAGATAGATAGATAGATAGATAGATAGATAGATAGATAGATAGATGAAGTACGCGAAATTTCGTAATATGTACGAAACTGGTCTAATTGGTTAAATGCCTTGTCCACATTATACAATGCCTAATTTATGCTGACAACTGGGTGTATTTATTTGGGCTGATGTTAACATAAAGTTCGCAATCTTGATTTAAATATAAATGTTCAATACAACAACGCTCATCAATTAACGTGATGTCTGTTCTTTAGTGAAAGATTAGAGGTATTTAGATCTCAAATGGGCTCCACGTAATGAAAAGACTAACCAAGAAAAATTAATTAGTATATGAATAGCAATTCGATTTAGCGTGCGGCACGGTGGCTCAATGCTTAGAGCAACAGATTCTAAAGCAGATATGCCCAGGTCCGAGCCCTGTCCGCGGAAAATTCTGAACGATACGTGATGTATTCTCAATGAAAACGAATCCAATCTACTGGATGAATTTCTTTTTCTACACTATACAATTCTTAGCCTATTCTGACAAATGCATGTTCGCAACCTTGATTATAATAAATGATATCACCACCCGCACAACCAATGTCCGTTTAATTATAAAAATGTTCATTTCAATACCACTTTCCCATGTAGTGTGGTGTCTTTTCAGTAATGACAGGTTGTGGACGGTTAGTTGGAAATTTGGCTCTAAATATATACCATCTAAAATGAAGAAACTAACCGAGTTAGATTAGTTATTATATGACTAAAATTTTTGTGTAGTGTGCAGCAGTGTGGCTCAGTGGTTAGACCACCAGATTCCGAAGCAGACATGCTCAGGTTCGAGCCCTGTCCACGGCAAACTCTAACCAATACGTGACGAGTTTCCAATAAGGACGACACCGGTCTACTGCATGGATTACCTTTTCTTCACTATATAATGCTTAGATAATACTGAGAAACGTGTGTACATAAAGGGACAGGTGTTTAAATAAAATTTGCAACCTTGATTTAAAGATTTTTTATCACGTTTCTCGCAAATAAATTTAGCTTAACTAATTTCTATTTGTTTGTGGTTTTCTACGGACTAGTAAGTATGATATGCAAGTTTGTAGTTGGCAAAAGTGCTTCGTCTTGTTTCCAATGTGAGTAGAAATTGGTTCTATGAAGTAGGGAGTATTGAAATTGTTTGTGATAGCGATTGACGTCTACTGGATAATGGGCTGACTCCACTTGAGATGGTTTTGTCACTTTGTATATTAGCCTCTTCAAAGTAAAGCTTATTTCTTAAGAATTCAAGGTGATGATTAAGGGTCTGTTCTTTTTCCGGGTTTAAAATTACTGTTGCAGGCCTTTTAATCCCGATATTTCCTATAGTCTCAAAATGTGTCTAAGCTGATAGTCAGGCTGTAAATTGTTTATGAAAAGTGGCAATTTGTCTTCTGTGAAGGCATACGGGAAATTTTTATTGAAAGAATGATTTTCTTGTTTATTCTGGTCTAAAACATGCTCATTAATTAAGGATCAATGGATTCTGTGGGCTTTCAGCGTATACTGCAATGTGGTTTATTTAATATTCCCTCCAATGTGGACGACAATTAACGAATTTTTTATCATCAATCCTTGAATTCTAGAAAGTTCTGTCCATGAAGATTCGAAATACGATTATGGAAAATGTGACATAACCCGACTAAATGTATGGATTTCTTAGTATCATTTCGTTTACAACAATTTTATTGACACATGTATACAACACCAAAAGTTGAGAAGTAAATTTCAAGAAACATTCAATTCAAACTAGGCGAACTTTGCAGGCGACAGGTCAACTTATTTAAATTTAGCCAACGCTAAGTGGCTTAATTTTATCGGAGGTCTATTTTAAATATATTTAAAATTAAATAAATTGTATTTTCTATTAAATGTGTTATGAACACTTAGGGCATGTGATTTGATCAGTGCATTTTCATTATCAAAAGGTAAGCGAATTTAAATTTGATAAATATCAAAAGTAAAGATTATAGGTTCCGCAAATGCTGATTTGTTTATCATTTTGGTCATATTTGATCTAATATATCACTAGGTACACAACACCTAACACACAATTGCATATATTTTATTTATCTTTCACAAACACTATCTAACGTTTATATATTAAATCGAACGAAGCCGCGAGTTTAATCACTGGAGGATACAAATTTGCTTGTTTTAAGTTGTCGTTGTATAATTAACTTGATGATGCGTGTCTGTCGATGGAAGTTTGCGCTTTTTCAGTTTTATCAGACTTCAGAATTTAATGGGTTTTTTGCTGGAACCAAACATTGCTTGATGGGTCGGACAAGTTTTTAATAGTAAAAGCCGTTTGTTTTTGGCTTTTCTAAGTATAAGACTACTCCTTCATTTAGTTCGGAGTAAAATCTGTGTTCAATTTGTTAGATTAAGTAAGTTGTTATGATTATAATAAGATGTTTTTTTTAGAATTATTGCTAGGATTTAGTCCATTGTTATGTACAATTGACTCTGTTAGCATTGAAGACTACCAAAATTGAATTAGGAAGACTGTGAGAAATATTCAGTTCTAATGGGTATCCTCTAAAGTTAATTGAAGCAACTATAATGAGCTTCATAAGTAAATATAATCAAGACTGGAAGTGCGTGAAGTCAAATAAAATCAAAGATGACCAAAGGGTAATGGTTATACCTGACTCTAAACTAAGTAGGAAAATAAAAATGGTAGCATCAAAATACAATATACGTACTATTTAAAACAGACCCTTACACTAGGTATTATACTTCCCAACCAAAAGGAAAAAATAGAACCGCTAGACACATCAGGAGTATATGAAATTCCATGTAACGACTGTAACTTGATGTATGTGGGTGAAACCATGCGCCCAATTAAGGTTAGAAGAGGGGAACATAAAACCGCATGCAAGTATGTCCATGTTAATAGATCAGATCTTGCACGCCATACAGTAGAGACAGGACACACAATTAATTGGGATGGGTGCAGACGTATATCAATTTGTAGCCGTAGCAGATCGACTAGACTGATTAGAGAATCCATCGAAATTAAATCGAGAAATGATATAATGAATGAAACAGCCGTAGAAAAATCACTAGGTCCTATTTGGAATACAGCACTAAATAATGGTAGAAAACGAAGATTGCACGAATCAGAATTAGAATCAGAAACTCGCTCAAGTAAAAGAATATATAAGACAAGTTTTTACGAATAAAACAAATTCGAGACTCTCAAAATAGGAGGCGAAATGAAGTTATTGATAAACGATATTACTAATAAGCAATTCGATCAAATGCAAGGTAAGAGTATCATACTAAGAAATAGAGCCGCGCACATAATGTAAATTTTAATGAATGCTCGTAAATGATGTAACCGTTAAGCATTATTTAAAATATCTTACGTACCCAATCCATAAAATTTATCATAGATAAATCTGAATGTAAATAAAATGAAATTGCATAAATGCGGATATTTTTAATGGGAGATGAAATATAAAATTAATACTCGGCCCAGTAAACAGCTAAATTCTACTCGGGGAGAGATATTGTTAAATTTCGAATAGTCATATTCATAATAATGCAAGAAGATGAAAATCAGTAATTTAAATATTCACCCGAATTCAATTGCCTCAGGAATAAACTAATAGTAAACAATGCTTTGCGTTTGCAAATATGGTAATAGTGCTAGACATTTCTGATGATCATTCGGATTAAAATGATTGTACACATAAACGAATATATAAGACAAATTTGTACGAATAAAACAAATGCCCGACTAAAAAATAGGTGGAGCTTGTATAGCATCCCTTTAGCTCTAAAGTTCCAACTAACCATCCCCAATCTGTCATTATAGAAGCGCTACCACGTTACATGGGAAAGTGGTATTAAAATGACTATTTATATATTTTAACGAACATTAGTTGCGCGGGCGGTGATAACAATTACTTTTAATAAAGGTTGCTACATCTGTCAATATAATATATGTAAATAATTTATCAGGTGTTTATATCAAGATCGCAACTTCGCTTAAAACTAATTGTTATCACCGCCCGCGCAACTAATGTTTGTTTAATTATATATATATGTCCATCTCACAATCGACGACTTCGAAAAGTTCGTTTGACCAATAAATTGCGCCCTAGTCAGCATAGCCGAATGTCACCTCATCTTAGATATTCAAATTGCTCTAACACTTTAGTAGAGTCTCAGTTATTTCAAAGAGCTAATTATTTTCTTGCTGAAACAACTCCATTGCAAATTTATTACGTCAATTTCGACGTACAAGCTCAAGGACAAATGTCCTTAATAACAATATACACATAAAACTTAAATGCCACAAAAGACGACGGAATCCGCGCCACATACAGCGAAACATGCCCTCCTTGCTATTTAATCTGCTCCATGTGGAAGTCAGAAAGGGGACAATTTTGCAATAAATGCGAAGTGGCGAGAGAAGAGCCTGTTTAATAATGCTTCAATGAATTTTGCATTTCTTTTAATAAATCTCATCACCTACTCGAAACAGACAACGAAACACCAAAACAACCATGTTTTTGAGCTGGTCGTGTTTTAAGTGCCCAATATCCTACATTTCGATATATCTAGAAACTCTTTTAAAAGCTTTTGAAACTGACGGTGAAGTGCTCCTTTGACTTGTATGCTATGCTTGGTCTATTTGACTGTTGAAGCCTGTGACTCTTAATTATATTTCACAGAATAATATGTGATTACTTGTTCCACACGGGAGCCAGTGTAAAACAATGGTTCAAGATTTGGTATACGTCACCTATATTTTCTAGGAATATACCGGGTCTTATTTAATTTTGTCAAATACTGGTTAATGATGCCGGTCGAATTATCAATCAATGCCAGACGTCGAATATCGCACCTTTCTACGAGAATGACATTTATCTATTTTGCGCCAACTTTGAAGTCCTGAATGAAATGGTGGAACGATTAATTGAGTCAATTATAAAAAGAGGAATTCAACAAAAACTTGTTTCTCAGACCAAAAACGAAATAAGTCTACCTGAACATCCAATTAAATGGATAGGAAGCTTCCCGACTAGCACAGAATAAAGTTGACGCGGCGTTAACACGCACATTTATTATGAGCGTTATTTAAGGTAAAACACCCGCCTTAACTAGCATTCAAAGAGCATCAGACGTTGATATCGACACATGGGAAGGATACTTTGAATATATATATATATATGCATATATATATATACATATATACGTATATAAGAACTTCTCTAACTAAAAGGTTGTTAGCAATAGGGCACTACAAATACTTGTGTCTTTTATCCATTAACAATTATTGTGTTTACAGTACATTGTATAACAAGTCATCAATTGTGTATTAGGTTTTGCGCACCTAGTTAAAAATTTGTACAAATATGATCAGAAGAATAAACCAAGGTCAGGACGAACGGTAAGTATAATCTCATATGAACATTCGTTTCGTTCTTACTGGCGAATCATCAGCAGGAGCCGGTATTACGCCCTATACCCACTGTGTATTTGAATTATATATTTAATTGAATTATGTCTCGATTTTCATTAAAAGAGATAAGTAATATCGAACAAGGCGGTAACAGATGTTCAGAAATATTTGTAATTCTTATCTTTAGTTAAATTTAGCATAAATTTAAATTCATTGCTTTGGTACCATATGCCGATTCGGTAACCCTAGTGTTAGTAGCGTTTACAGGCACGGTATATATATATATATATATATATATATATATATATATATATATATATATATATATATAATATTCAGTGGGTTGGCTTTGAAGTTGCATTGTCGAAGACTTTATATTGAGTTAGCTTCACTACCACAGGTGTTTAAATTCGCATAGGGAATTGTTCCGTTCAATTTTCCGAGTTTCCTCACTCAAATTTATTGTGGTTATAGAGCACAGTACCGGCTTCTCATGCTGAGTGTCCACTAAGCATGAAACAAATGATCGCATGCAATAATACGTTGAGCCAATACTATCTTTGGTTTATCCTTCTCGTTACATTTGAATGAATTTCTTACTAGGTGCACAACACCTAATTCATAAAGGTTCGTTTATCACAAAACTTTTCCAGTTAACCAATGATGTTGCGTAATTTGTAGTTAAGATTTTCGAGATAAAATACTTCTCTAAGTTAATCGGATAAGTTTAAAACGTCATTTATTTATTAATCACAAAGATATTGATAGAGTTCTTCGATGCCTTCTAACGAAAAGATTTGTTGATTTTCTTCGCCCTGATTAATAATATCGGAATTAGATTCCAACATATAATCAATGGCATCCTCTTCTCGTGAATTATACACAGTTGCGTCAGGAAGGTTTACTGGTTTGCTGTTATCATTCGTTAAATCCTGAAATTCTGCCTCACTGCCGAAAATGGCATCTGCGTCCTGGCACTCAAAAGGCATCGAATCCTAGATAAAAATAAAAAAGACAAAACCATTTGCGATAAGTTGTATAAGTAGAGTAACATATATATATATATATATATATATATATATATATATATATATATATAATTAGGAAAACAGAACACATAAATAACAAAGTGGATAAAGGCCATTTATTTCGTGAAAACTAATCATCTCTTGTACAATCATACATATTTATACATTTTGGGTTGTCAATTGATTATGCTAGTGGTAACAAATCTGACTTGTTTTTACTTCTGTTTCTTGTTTTGGCTAGTTGGTGAGTGTGTATGCGTTTGTGTTTGTGTGTATGAGTGTTTGCATGTAAAGGTCATTCTCGCAGTATTGCAAAATGATGTCTGAGATCTGGTCATTATTGTTTTGATGGCTTGAGAATTAACCATTTGTGCGCATTGTTAACTGTTACATATACAGTTACTGGACAAATTTCCTACGCAATCTAAATTTCCTACGAACCTAGACGCTTTTATTCACAATTATTCAAAAGTGATCTTGTCAAAACACCAGAAAGAATTACTTTCTTTAGGAGCAAAATTCTGCGTAGTCAAGAAAAACCTAAGTGAACGTGACATTATTTACATTCAGGCTGGAACGGAAAATTTCTACAAAGACTTAACGAAAGGCACCGCTCCACATGCATTCAATGGACAAGGACTGAAAGCTGAGATAGTAAGCGCACTAGAACAATACAAGAAGGAATTCAAAGGCAGCCAAATCATCACAAAACAGCACATAGACGAACTTCGAAAACTCCAATCAGACAAATCCATACGGCTTGCCACACCCGACAAAGGATCAGGAATTGTTATACTTGAAGCCGGCGCTTATAGGAAGTCCATGAACGATATAATAAATGATCAATCTAAATTTAAGCATGACATCAAACAGAAAGATGATTTAACAAACATCGAATCAAGAATGAATGCAATTTTGAAAAAGTTGGAAAAACACGTTCTAACATCGATGGCTGACTCCGAGATTAGATCAAAAATCACAGAAGACATCCGAAAAGCAAAACCCGTCGGAACAAACACCGCAAGATTGTAAGGCAAACCAAAAACTCATAAAGCCGTGACAGCCTCAGGAGCTCCCTCGATGAGGCCCATTATGACAATGATCAACGGTCCACAACATAAACCAGCCAAGTTTCTCTGCAAACTACTTAAACCAATACGGAGCATCATAAACGCAAACACTATCAAGGACTCCTTCCAACTAGCAAATGAATTGAAGAAGTAAAACATCCTACAGAATAAAATGGTCTCGCTTGACGTCTCATTCTTATTTACAAACATACCACTGGATAAGACAGCGGAGATCTTGTGTGACCTCATCAAAAATGAGTTTTTTGACTTCCCTATAGACACCAATGACATCAGAGACCTCATATTAGCATGTACTAAAAACGTGCAATTTACATTCGAAGGGATATACTACCGCCAGATCAATGGTGTAGCTATGGGAAGTTGCATCGCACCCCTTCTGGCAGATGTATACATGTATCACCTGGAAAAAACGAGCCTAAAATGAATAATTGACCAGTGCGCACTCTACAAAAGGTATGTAGATGATATCTTGTTGTTCATCTCAGAAGCAGCAGACCCTTCCGAAATCCTCAAAGTCGATCCAGACATCAAATTCACTCTCGAGGTAGAGAAAGACGACAGTTTTCCCTTCCTTGACATCAAACTCATTCGAGAAGCAAACGGGGATTTGACACTGGCCATACAGAGAAAATCCACTTTCACCGGACAATAAATTCACTACAACAGTAGTGTGCCAAAATCCCACAAAAAAATTAGTAAACAACCTAGCAAACAGAATCAGGAAGATCTGCTCTGAACACAAGATTGAGGAAGAACTGGGCTACCTCAGGAAACTTTTGCTAATAAACAACTACCCAGAGCGTTTCATTGATGTCAACATCAGACCACGGCAGATTCGTACTAGAGAGGATACCGTCAAGCAGGTTTTCCTAAACTTACCATTTAGAGGCGACGTACCAACCTCAATAATTGCACGGCGGCTGAATAGAATAACTAAGGACAACTTTCCCAGTGTTAAAGTTAATATGACATTTAGTACACAGAGAATCATGAGGTTGGATGCCAAAGATCAATTGCTAATTCAATCCAAATCATCCATAGTCTACAAATTCTCATGTATGTGCGGTGGC
This sequence comes from Eudiplozoon nipponicum, assembly GCA_029291075.1. NCBI lineage: Eukaryota > Metazoa > Platyhelminthes > Monogenea > Mazocraeidea > Diplozoidae > Eudiplozoon > Eudiplozoon nipponicum. Next base: position 16,278 of record JAQBSW010009201.1, on the reverse strand, counting down.
ACATATATCGGACGTACGAAGAAGCAATTGATAAGCAGAAATTGATTAACAAAGGCTTGGCACCGTCAGGAAAATCAGCTATTTCCGATCATATATTGGCAACGGGGCACCCTGTCAATTCGACCAACTTCACAATTCTACATAAAGCAAAATCCAAAAAATTATTATTTATTTATGAAGCCCTTTACATAAAACAACAAGCACCTGACCTTAATATTCAAAAGTTTCATCAACATGATATTCTTATCGACTGGTCAAGAATAACAAAATTCAACAACAATTTACTAGTATCCAGTCAAGAACAAACAGGCCATCGACTAGAATCAACAAACATACAATCGGATTGGCACCAAACTGAAGTGGAAATAACAGAGGCGCATACGGTGATAGAAGTTACCAAACAATGTGAGCGATCAACACTGCAATCCACACTGGTGCTATTACCATGTGGAAATGATAAATTTGCGCAACAAGGTGAAACGATCATCTACACTGGGAAAAATAGCACTTGTATATGTAACAGTGAACAATGCGCACAAATGGTTAATTCTCAAGCCATCAAAACAATAATGACCAGATCCCAGACATCACATTGCAATACTGCGAGAATGACCTTTACATGCAAACACGCATACACACAAACACAAACGCATACACACTTTCAAACTAGCCAAAACAAGAAACAGAAGTAAAAACGAGTCAATTTGTTACCACTAGTGTAATCAATTGAAAACCCAAAATGTATAAATATGAATGATTGTATAAGAGATGATTAGTATTCACGAAATAAATGGCCTTTATCCACTTTGTTATTTATGTGTTCTGTTTTCCTAATTATAAATATACGTGTTAAATTAAAAAGGAATGGATATTTTAAATATATATATATATATATATTCTTTTGAAATGCGAGCTTTAATAAAATTCATTGTACCCTTCCTTTGAGCTTGAACTGGATGTGTCGCACGCAATTTGATTGGGTTCTATTTTTCAAACTCTCTCTATGTTCACATATTTCTATCTTGTTTGGCTTTCCAATTTATATATAAAGATATGTTCTTTAGTAGATATTTGAGAAAAACATGCGAAAGAAATATTTATTATATCTGACAAAATTTCCTTTTGTTTTTGCACACAGGAAGGTTACAATGAATATATATATATATATATATATATATATATATATATATATATATATATATATATATATATATACTAAACTAATTGGAGCTACTTACCATAAACCAATCTTGTCTGCAAAATATTTACATTACAGCAGTTTTATGCATTTTTTGGCTGCTTTTCAAGCATTGACAGGGTGGTTAGTGAAGATTTCAAAGACAGTGAATTTAGTGAAGCAATAAACCATTTAAGGCATGTTGGCTATCATGAAAAGTTAATTGAATCAATTATTAAACGAGGAATTAAAAAGAAACAGACGTATTGCGGAGCAGAAAAGTAAACAGTCTACCTGAATTAAACGAACATTGGCTGCGCGGGTGGTGATAAGAATTATTATAATCAAGGTTGCGGTCTTGATCTAAACACCTGACCCATTAATTACTTACATATGTCAGTATAAACTAAGAATTGTATAGTGTAGAAAAGGCAATTCATCCAGTAGACCGGTTTCGTCCTTATTGGGAACTCATCAAGTACTGGCCAGAATTTGCCGCGGACAGGATACGAACCTGGGCACGTCTGCTTCGGAATCTGGTGCTCTAACCACTGAGCTATTCCTGCCGCACACTACACTACACACAATTTTCAGTTATATACTAACTAATGTAACTTGGTTAGTCAATTTTTCCTTTAGGTGGAGCTCATATGGCATCCATTTAGACCCAAAGTTCCAACTAACCATGCCCAATCTGTCATTACTGAACAGACACCACATTACATGGGGAAGTGGTATTGAAATGAACATTTATATAATTAAACGAACATTGGTTGCGCGGGTGGTGATAACAATTATTATAATCAAGGTTGCGGTCTTGATATAAACACCTGACCCATTAATTACTTACATATGTCAGTATAAACTAAGAATTGTATAGTGTAGAAAAGGCAATTCATCCAGTAGACCGGTTTCGTCCTTATTGGGAACTCATCAAGTATTGGCCAGAATTTGCCGCGGACAGGATACGAACCTGGGCACGTCTGCTTCGGAATCTGGTGCTCTAACCACTGAGCTATTCTGCCGCACACTACACTACACACAATTTTCAGTTATATACTAACTAATGTAACTTGGTTAGTCAATTTTTCCTTTAGGTGGAGCTCATATGGCATCCATTTAGACCCAAAGTTCCAACTAACCATGCCCAATCTGTCATTACTGAACAGACACCACATTACATGGGGAAATGGTATTGAAATGAACATTTGTATAATTAAACGAACATTGGTTGCGCGGGTGGTGATAACAATTATTATAATCAAGGTTGCGGTCTTGATATAAACACCTGACCCATTAATTACTTACATATGTCAGTATAAACTAAGAATTGTATATAGTGTAGAAAAGGCAATTCATCCAGTAGACCGGTTTCGTCCTTATTGGGAACTCATCAAGTACTGGCCAGAATTTGCCGCGGACAGGATACGAACCTGGGCACGTCTGCTTCGGAATCTGGTGCTCTAACCACTGAGCTATCCTGCTGCACACTACACTACACACAATTTTCAGTTATATACTAACTAATGTAACTTGATTAGTCTATTTTTCCTTTAGGTGGAGCCTATATGGCATCCATTTAGACCCAAAGTTCCAACTAACCATGCCCAATCTGTCATTACTGAACAGACACCACACTACATGGGGAAGTGGTATTGAAATGAACATTTATATAATTAAACGAACATTGGTTGCGCGGGTGGTGGTAACAATTATTATAATCAAGGTTGCGGTCTTGATCTAAACACCTGACCCATTAATTACTTACATATGTCAGTATAAACTAAGAATTGTATAGTGTAGAAAAGGCAATTCATCCAGAATTTGCTATATAATTCTTAGTTTATACTGACATATGTAAGTAATTAATGGGTCAGGTGATTGTATCAAGACTGCAATTTGTATTGTTAACTATGCTCAGAAAATATTGTTAGTTCGGAGCTGTATAACTCCCTTCCGTAGCCATGGAACTCCCTGGCACTGTAAACAAAATTGATAACGTTAATAATATCTTGCAAAGCTTGGTATTAAACGATTGATAAACGTTTGCATAAATTTATCGAATTATTTCCTAAGACAAATGTTTAAAATAAATAATATTTTGAATCATAAAATCATAATGAAAAATGCTTACCGCCACATGAGGAAGTGAATCCGCTTTTGGTGCAGCATGCTGAACTTGTGTATACAGAGTATGCCCGACGTGCTGTTCTTCATGTTGCTGTTGCTGCTGTTTTATTAGCATCTGCTGGCGCATTTCTAACAGCCGTTGTTTTATGTCTTGTATTTTTGGATAAATTTGTCGATATTTTTGTTGGAACTGCAGTATTTGTTGTTGCTGCTGCTCTAATTTCCATTGCTGTTGCTCTATTATATGCTGTTGTTGTAATATTTTCTGTTGCAACAGTTGATATGTTTGCTGCTGCTGTGTTTGCGATGAAATAGTCGGTAATGCATAGATGGGCTGATAGCTGCCTGGTTGATTGTTCGAAATTACCATTTCGTCAACGCAAATTTTGTTTGCTCGAGGAACCTGCTCGTACGTGGATTGACCTGTATCACAGTGTGAGCCGTCATAGCAAAGTATTCTATCCGCTGATGGGCCAACATGTTGGTGGCTCATGTACTCCAGTTTTAGTGGACTAGTTGCCACATTAGTAGATGAGTGCACTGTATTGTCACTTCTCTCGTTTAAACCACTCACAAAGCCATACGATCGAGAATGTTCGTTTTGGTGAAGATCGAGTTGCGAATTATCGCTCGGAATGAATGTATTATAAGATCTCATCCCAGCCATACATTCCTCGTTTTGCTTTTCACTGTAGATCGTATTTTCTGCGAAGACCTGAAAGACCCAATTAGAAATAATTCACAGCAGTTACAACTCCTGCTATCGAATAATTATTTCAATAATTGACAAATTGCATATTACCTGTTATTGCATAACATGAAGTCAATTGTGATACCCACTTAGTGAGAACTCTTGAAATGAATTCAAAATGAGTAAACGCTAACACGCTTATTTACTTTCAATTAAAAAAGCAACACATTTTGAGCATCAAATGAATCCCGTTCAATGATTCAAAGTACAATTTGTATTAATTAAGTAAGAAAGAAGACTATCAACCAGTACAATGCTCGGAATCGAAAGATTTGTTTGCGAGACACAAAACGCAGGAAACCAAGCACCTTTTTGATATTAATAAAACCAAATAATGCAAAAAGAAATATTCTTAAAAATAATATATATTGTTTAAGTGGTAACCAATGGCAAAATGCAACATTGAGTTTAAGCTCTTTTGGTTGATGGATTAGGTGTTCAGTCAGCAAAATCTGCTCGTGGCGTGAAAAATGTCAGATGAAGTTACTCTGCATTTCCAATTAAAAACTTAATGGCGCACATCGCTCAAACGAACTAATGGATGCTTCAAAAAGTCAATTATAACATGTATGGCAATAAACACATATTTTAGTATTTCATTTTCAAACCAGAGCCCGGAAAAGCAAATTTAATTGAAAATCCATTTTGACTGAAAAAGTTTTGCTTTTTTTAAAAGTCTTTAGGCTTTTAATAATAATTGTCTATCTATTTTTGCTTTCCATATATATATTCAATGCGGTTTGATTCTCACTTGTCAGTTTGCCGTCGTACACTGATGATGATAATGGAAGGTCGAAACGTGTCAGTTCGTTGTGACTGACGGTTGTTTTGTTTTGTTGTTTGACGACCGGTTAAATAAAATGGGATTGGTGTTTACTTCAAGCTCACACACGTGATATATAGTATTGTTACCACCACTCGCGCAATCAATTAATGTTTAAAGTTAGATACTGGTTATTGTGGAAAGCTAGCATATATACCATTATGTATTGGATGTTGCGTACCTAGTAACAAATTTATTCAATTATGAACATAAGGATAAACTAAAATCTGCATGAACGGAAAATATAATTTAATGTGCACATTAGTTTCGTGCTTACTGGATTGGATTTGCTGGAATACCATGTGTTCAGAAGTTGTTGTAATTCTCAATTTTGTTGAACATTAGCATACCTTGAAATTCATTGTGATGGTGCAATGTACCGGCGCGGCAATCATAGTGTTGGAATCATATACGGGCACAACAGCCCTAATGTTGGTTAACTTTACAGACTCGGTATAGATATTATATATAGCGAGTTGGCTTTGAAGTCGTATCGTTGAAGATTTTATATGAATCTAGCTCTACTACTGCAGGTTTACACATTCGTATTGAGGATTTTACTTTCCTATTGTCCCACATTCCTCACCCATAATACAGTGGGTATAGGGTGTGATACTGTCTCTTATTGGTGAGTCGCCAGTAAGCACGAAACGAATGTGCACATGAGGTTACACTTCCCGTTCATGCTTAATTTGGTTTATCCTTCTGATCATATTTGAACTAATTTGTTACTAGGTGCGTAATACCTAATACATAATTACATATATATTAGTTGTCCGCAATAAACTGCATCTAACTGTTATGTTGTAGGATTTTTTGTAGTTATAGTAATAGCTTTTTCGGGGTAGCTGTCTATTTAGGAATGATTTCCTACATTTTAATGGTGGTTGTTATCCCCACCCGATCCATGATCAGTCCCTGACATTTTCCGAATGTTTAAGTAAGAACACGCATCCACTTTCAGACGTTTATTGCAAGTGGTGTAGCAAAGCATGAATCAATTCACAGTTAAACAAAATGGACCGTGCTCTAGACAGCAACAAAATGATACATTGTCAACACAATTGAATGTCTTATTCACAAGTAATTATCTGAATCGTGATGAATACATGTAAATAATTGAGAATATATGATGATATAAAATCAGATTGATTAGCAATTTGGTTTACAGTCACTGGTAAATATTGTCACTGATAATTGGTGGATAAAAATTGTGTAAAAACAGTCTTGAAAAAACATCACAAATAATTATTCCACTGTTTGCTAGGTTTTGCATGTTTCAATTATAATAATCCATTGAACTATAGAATTTTGTGAATGGGATTGAGGAACATCTGAGGTCCTGATGCGTGGAATCATGTCTGAACTGATCTTAATAATGTAAACTGAGATTAATGCAAAGAAAGTCAATAAATCCACATAGGCACTATAATCGACCGCATGTTACCTGCGTATTGCGCGCGGGTGTGTATATTTATTAAACAAAACCCTATTAATTACAATTAAAGTTGCAGTTCAAGAAATCTCAATTAAAAATGCTTGAAAATAACAGAGATTGTTTCTAAAATCACAGTTAAGAGAAATATTGTCTAAAAACAGAGTTAGAATATTTGATCTTAAAGAGCACTATATTTGTCAAAATTGAACATCGTTGCATTGTAACGCGGAGCCGCGTGTTACAACATTGTTATTCGTGTATTTAAAGCAAGTGGTTCATTTTCCTATCTCAGAAACACTAATCATCGTTATATTAAGCATTTGACAGTCTGGTAAGTTCGAAATTAAACTTGCCGTCCCCGACAGTGCACTAGCCTAAACAAATTGCATCTCCCATCTGGCCCTACGATGCAATCCGAGATTGATGGCCTTCTTTTGTGTTTCAAGAAATTAGCAGAACATGCCTTGGTAGCCTGGTGAGCAAGTTATTTAATTTTCCTTCTCAAGCGGAGTATTAAATAGCCCCAAGCAGGGTTTTGATTTAAGGAATAATTGAACGAAGATTGGGCAATAACACTTTCTAAACAAACGGCCGTCCCAATTGTATATGGAACGTTCTCATGTAAATCCAGGCTGATAAACTTCAAGAATTTTAGCACTTTTGGCCAAAGGCCATCAGTATGCATTGCTCGCTATGACGAATTACGTGCCACAGAATGAAAGGCGCCTGAGTAGCCCAGAAGATCGACAACTGTAGGCCGATGATATCAGTAGTGCAATTCAAGAGTGAGATGAACTGCATGAATTTAGTCAGCAATGTCTAGGAATCAGATGCTCCAAGCAGATATGACTAATAAGAATTGGGTGGAAGACAATCGAAATCGCCAATCCTACAAGACATGCACCAACTCGTATTTCCTACTGATCATGCATAAATAATAATACTAGTTAAATATTGTTTGCGGTGGAGAACTAAAATAAATCGAAGACAGCATGAACTGAAAGTATAATCTCGTGCACATTCGTTTCGTGCTTACTAGCGCCTCCGCAGTTGGAGCCGATGTTACGCCCTTTACCTACTTAATTTTTTGGTGAGGAATATTAAAAAATAGGACACAGCAATCTCCTAGACGAATGTGTAAACCTTCAGTAGTGAGGCTAACATCATATAAAATCTCGACAATGCGACTTCAATTCATATCAAGCTAGCACGCAGTCAACATTCAAAAAATACTTGAGTATCAAATATGATGAAACAGTCGTCACACTTATGAATCAGTACAAGAGGAAGAAGATGCAGATTGTTAGGCAAGTGGAAAATACCTCGTTCCTTAATAAATGTTTAAAATTTAATGTTATACCGAAATGTTTTAGGTTTAAACTTTCATTAGTTTTGGATAAAGTAGGAAATACTCTTAAGCATGAGCTTTGTTTACATTTAATAAAAATATCGATTAATAAACAAAACAAACGTAAATTTGAACTGATTAGAGAGAAGACAAAAATAAGATCCATTTTACTCGCGAGATTACATAAGTTCGATTTCAAACACATTGAAGATTTCACAGACAAAACGAGGGATAATGAAATTATAAAAATTAGACAAAGGCAGGAAAAAAAACAAGCAAAGTTGGGAATTAATTGCCCTTTTAGAAATAAGAGTATTGATGGGGTCATGTCCAAACGTTTAGTTAATTTATCGAATATGGATCTCAAGGAAGACCAAAAACAAATTCTTAATCTTGGACTTAATAATGCGATCCCTATTGATTACGTACCTAAGAATGAGATAATTACAGAAACAGTAAAGATTGCCCAGTTCCTCCCAGACAAAGATAAGACTAAGTTTGAATTGTATGTGTCCAAAGCGGTGTTAGAGCACAAAGAGGTGAGATGCAAGCAGAGTTATGATCTAAAACGCTTAAGAACAGAATTATTATCCAACAAAGTAATATGCCTCAAGGCAGATAAAGGTGGTGCAACGGTACTTATGAACCGGTCAGATTATGAATTGAAAGTGTATGAACAATTAAATAATTTAGAGGTCTATAATAAAATAAATAAAGATCCATCTGATAAGTTACAAGGACAAGTTAAGACTATAATTAATAGAATGATTGAGTCGAAGGAATTAGAACCAGGACTTGGGAATTCATTAATACAACGTGACACAGTCCCTCCGAGAGTTTATGGTCTAGTAAAGATTCATAAACAGGGGAATCCACTTAGATTAATCGTTAATGTACAAAACTCACCAACGTATAGATTGTCGAAATTTCTATGCAACAGAATTAGAAAATATACTTATTTCTTAGATTATACTTTAAAAAATACATATCATTTTATTGACATTATTAGTAGATATAACTTGAATGATAATGATAGAATGGCTAGCCTGGACGTTGTATCAATGTATACTAATGTCCCGGTACAAGCAGCATTAGAAAGTGTGAAGCGTTGTTTAACAGAGTTCCCAGAGATAATAGAAGGTAGTAAAATGATGTTAAGTAGTATTATGGAAATTTTAAATATTTGTATGTCCTCCACCTACTTTAAGTTCAGAAATGAATTTTATAAACAAGTTAAAGGTGTCCCTATGGGACAACCACTATCAGTCCCGGTTGCTAATATTTTTATGCACTATTTTGAAAAAAATCTGTTGTTAAAATCTCCTCTTAAGCCAAACTTGTATGTAAGATTCCTGGATGATATGTTTATAATTTGGAATCATGGGGATAATGAGTTAAATAAATTCCTCGAATTAGCCAACCAATTAGGTGAATTAAAGCTTACATTGGAAAAAGAGAATAATGATGAATTACCCTTTTTGGATGTGAAAATAAAACGGAATGGTTCCAGATTTGAAAGAGATATTTTTAGAAAAGAGACTTATTCAGGACTACTTCTTAATTTCTTATCAAATCACCCATATGGAATGAAAATAGGCATTCTTAAATCCATGATATTAAGAAGTCTTAGAATAGTGGATATAGAAAATAGAGATAAGGAAATGAGGAGATTAAAAGAAATATTCAAACTAAATAGCTAAACTAAATAGATCTTTCGACTTTATTCAGTTTACGTTAGTAATTTGGCTTGTAAAAGCCAACTTACTGATATTATGTTAAAACTTATTAATAATAATAATATTATTATTATTCTGAGACTAAAATTATCAACTCTATCTCCTCCTAGAGCTTTAACTATACAGACTCCGAACTCGGCCCAACGCTTCAGATTGATGTGGCCGGGTGTGCTATAACTTTTCTAACTGATCAGTCTTATCGTTTTCATGAAATTGAAGATTAATTTCATAAAAATTCCATAGACTTATATTGAAAAGACTCTGCTCACCTGAACATTCTTGTAAACAAATTACTTAACGATGCATAAACTAACACCAATGAGACAGAGATGTATGCAGACAGAAATAAAGTGTTCTATGAAGAGCGTACAAATTTGATTCGTTTACAATTTTTCTTACCTGACATTAAAAGTTTTGTTTGTTACAGCAAATAGAATAAACAATGTCAAATATTTAAACTGTAAAAATCCAATTTTCCTAGTTAATGAAAAGATTCTACCAAAACATCCTTTTTAAGAGGGATGCAGTTTCCCGAATGGCACAAAAAATGTTGTAGCAGTATTGACACGCACATTTAATGCAGCTAAACTACAAGTACTATTTAGGCTAACATACTTGCCTTTACGAGCAATCAAAGAGAAACAGCCGCTAATGTCGGTATCAAATATTTTCTACCAATATACATGAGCAAGTTGTCGATAAACTTACGTAGGCCGATCGATCAGACGGTTAATTACTCGAATGAGAGAACATTGTAACTTAAACGTCTGTTTTAAATCAAATGGCTCATACACATAATCGAAACATCGCCCGTATGTTCTCCAGATATAGCAGTCAAAGTAATTACTAAAGGCAAAAACAAAAGGGAGCTAGCCACCTACGAAGCCCTACGGATAAACAAATTGCAGCCGGATTTATGCAAGCAGAAGAACCACGTACAAGCATTGATGAGCTTGAACTGGATGTGACGCACGCAATTGATTGGTTTTCGTTTTTCACACTCTCTCTATGTTCACATATTTCTATCTTGTTTTGCTTTCCAATTTATATATAAAGATATGTTCATTAGTAGATATTTGAGAAGACCATGCGAAAGAAACTCTTCTTAGATCTGATAAAATTTCTTTTTGTTTTTGCACACAGGAAGGGTACAATGAATATATATATATATATATATATATATATATATATATATATATATATATATATATATATGTATATAGTCGATTGGGTGCGGTACGTTTAAATACATCGACCAAAATCAAAGCAAAAACCCGATATAACCGTTGTCTCTTCGTTGTATCTGCATACGCTCCTACCGATTGAAGCACGGAAGAATGCAAGGACGCTTTTTACTCCGAATTAAGCTCCTTACTAAGTAAAACACGAAGTTCGGATATAGTTCTGTTTATGGGTGACATGAATGCTCAAGTTGGGCGTTTAAATAACACAGAATTTCAATTAGGTGGAAGATAAACTCTAAGCTCGACTCGCAACGATAATGGTGAACGGCTTTTGGATAGCTGCTCTGAACATAGACTATATTTAATTAGTACAAACTTCAGACGTAGTCTTAGACGTTGTGCTACATGGCGTCCTCCAGCACCCGGACAACAATGGACTCAAATAGATCATGTAGCAATTAGTTATAGATGGCGTGGTTGCATCCAGGATTGTCGTTCTTTTTGGAACACTTATGTCGACTCGGACCATGCACTTATTCGTTGTAGATTTGCACTACAATTTTTCGAAAAAATAATTCAGAATAAACCACAAATTGATGTAGGCAAACTCGAACAACCATCCTTCCGACAAAATTATGACAATATTCTAAAGGCTAATCTAACTGGTCTGAATGGCGAAAATCCGAAAATACTTTGGTCCAAGATATGTTCCACTATGCACAATGCAGGTAATACTGTATGTGGCATTGCGGGCCCCCGTAGAATTAATCACTGGCTCTCTGTAAAATCAATGGAGATACTCGAAATAAGGCGCCAAATTCCACCTGGCTCGACTCATAATAATACCCGTCGCAATATAAGACGCCAACATAAGCGCAGTCTAAAGGTCGATCTCGAAAACGTTTCGGCCAGAAAGGCTGAAGAAGGTAATAGTGGCTGTTTGTTCCAAATAATCCGCGCAGTAGATCCCAGAAAATTAAAAGTTAGTGAAACTATAAATGAGAGTAACAACGATTTAATAACCGATAAAATAAGTCGTCTTGACATGTGGGCTGAACACTTTAGAGATCAATTTTCTTGGCCACCCGCGTCAATTCCAATTCCCGAAAGCATGTCTGCATCAACAGTTTGGAATGTCAGTCGCGAAGAACCATCCGAGTTAGAAGTACGCGATGCAATCCTATCTCTTAAACGCCCCAAAGCCGCAGGCCCCGATGATTTGCTTCCAGGACTTTTTAAGGATGGTGGCGATATAATTTCAGGAGCGTTGACAAAACCTTTTCTTACAATATGAAATAAAAATGCCGTACCACTTGACTGGAATGAGTCGACCATCATTCCTATCTTCAAAAACGGCAATCGTAATTCGTGCGATAACCATCGTGGTATAAGTTTGACTCCGGTTGTATCAAGGATATTTGCTTCGATTATCCTACGTCGTTTTGCGCATCACGTGAATCACATATAAGAGAAAAACAGGCCGGATTCCGCGCAGGACGAGGTTGTATAGATAATATTTTTACGACAAGGCCAGTTCTCGAACAGAGACATTTATATCACCGTCCCACAACAGCCGTCTTTTTAGACATCAAGGGTGCATTTGATTCGGTGGATCGCAATGTTTTATTCCATATCTTATCGAAAAGCGGTGTGCTCACAAATTTTGTTAATATTATACGAGCTCTGTACAGAAATATTTCTGGTCGCGCTAAAGTCTACAACGAATTAACGCATAACTTAACAACCAGCAGTGGTGTTCGTCAAGGTTATCCACATTCCCCATTTCTGTTTAATTTTGTAATCGATGCTATTATGAACAACACTCTCCCACACATTCAGGATGCTGGAGTTGAAGTTCTCCCGGGCGATAAACTAGTCGCTCGTGACTATGTGGGCGATATCGTACTATTATTAGACAATCAGGCAACTGCCCGGGCCACTTTGAATAGATTAACAGACGTTGTTCCGTCTTTCGGTATGAAATTCGCACCATCTAAATGTAAGATAACTTTACAGGATCAAATACCACTCACTTCAACTTTGCGACAGCAGAATGAAGATCTAGACATATTCGACAGGTTTACATATCTTGGGAGCTCTATCAGTAATTTAGGCAATATGTCCGACGAGGTGAGAATAGGAATCGCGAAAGCCAGAGTAGCTTTATTGAACCTTCATCATTTATGGAGAAACACGATTATTTGACTTTTGCTTAATGGCCGTCTTCACAATGCGCAGTCTTGCTATACGCTAGTGAAACTTGGCCTTCTAGAGTTGATGATTCGAGACGCTTACAGGCATTCGATCGTTGTTTGAGAAGTATAGCACATTTTGGTTACCAACAACGAATAACTAACGTTGACATCCGTAGACGTATTTTTGGATCTGACAATAAGTGCTGGCCGTTAGAAAAACAAATAAGGCTCCATCAACTTCGTTGGCTCGGTCACGTTTTGCGTATGCCCTCATTTCAATTTCCCAGTAGCGCTCTGTTCTCTCATCCAGCACCAAATTTGCTTAAGAAACAACGTGAGTAGGTTTTGACATGGCAGAAACAATTGAAGTCACTTAAATCCAAATTGGGTAGAATAGGACCCACACGTCTGCCAGGATGGGGTCCTCGCGCGCATCGTAGTTCTTGGTAAGAAACCCCTAGCGATATGGCATCGAATCGAGCTCAGCGGTTATCTTGTGGCAGATGTCTAGTAGAATCATCTTCATAAATTTCTTTTCTTAGTAGGGCAAAGTAAGCTGCGAGGTTTGGTTTGTTTATTAAATCAGCAAGGAAGCTCAATGTTTGTACGTGCTTCCTCTGCTTGCATAAATCCGGCTGCAATTTGTTTATCCATAAGGCTTCGTATGTGGCTAGCTCCCTTTTATTTTTGCATTTAGTTATTACTTTGAATGCTACGTCTGGAGAACATACGTGTGATGTTTCGATGATGTGTTGCGCAATAGCAGACATGTATTCACCATTTGATTTAAAACAGGCGTTTAGTTTACAATGTTCTCTCATTCGAGTAATTAACCGTCTGGTCGATAAAATTGTCAGGGATGCGCCTCTTTTGTAATGGCGTCGTCTAATATTCTCAAAAATAGTTTCAAATATTTAGATAATTAGCGCTATGGCAAAATGCGTTTTATTTGCGAGATGTACAATCTACAGGTTTATTTCTGTTAAATTGACTGTGATATGCCATCTGTGTACTGGCGCAGCCTGTTATTGTTAACATTATTTTAACCAGGTCATTTTGATCCTTCGTATTTTTAAAGAAAGATGGGGCTCGAACGCGGACTATTCTTCAGCTGTCGAATGCACAATTTTATTACAGTAAATTGTCAGGTATATGCTCCTTTTGTAAACACGTGTCGCAATATTCTCTGCATTATTTGCATGAGTTGATTTAGTTCCTGCTTTCAATCGCGTTTAATTTTTCAGTTGTAGAATCCACAATTTTCTTTCTTATTTGCGCGGCCTGTCGTCCTGAACATTATTAGAATCGGGTAATCTTTAGTCCATATTGTTTTGTAAAAATGACGTTGGGGCTCCAACGCGGTCTATTTCACACTTGATGCTGCCAAAACCATATATTTATTTCTTCTAAATTGTTAGGGATGTGACAATTGTGCACTGACACAGCCTATATCTCTCAGCATTATTTAAATCAGGTAATCGTTTTTTCTAATTTTTTAGGCAAGACCCTTTAGCCTCAACGGGTTCTATTTCTCAGTTGTTCATTCCACATGACTATTTATTCTAAAATGACACGGACGGGAGCCTTGTACACTGACGTAGCTTATTGTTCTCAGCATTATTTGAATCAGGTAATCATTCGTCCTTCTAATTCTTGAGGAAAAATACCGTCAGTCGCACATTACTGACACATTTCAAACATCCACGATCAAAAAACAATAAATTACTGCGCGGGTGGTGGTAACAATTCTCTAAATCAAGTTTGCGATGTTGAAGTAAACACCAATCCCATTGTATTTAACCTGTCGTCGAACAACATAACAAAACTACCGCCAGTCATGTACAATGTATGCAAGACTACTAAAGGTGAGAGCCGCATATCTAATTTTCCTTGCCATATATATGCAATGCGGTTTGATCCTCGCTAGTAAGTTCGCCATCGTACTCTGATGATGATCATGGAAGGTCAAAACGTGTCAGTGCGTTCCAACTGGCGGTAGTTTTGGTATGTTGTTCGCCGACTGGTTAAATACAATGGGATTGGTGTTTATTTCAAGCTCGCATGTCCATGATCATCATCAGAGTGTGACCGAATACTTACCAGCTTGGATCAAACCTCAATGAATATATTTTAAAATCAAAATTCGATATGAGGCTCTCATCTTTTGTAGTCTCGCATACATTGTACTTGACTTTATATATCGTCTGCACACTTTCTAGGCATTCACTAATATTCAACTTTGGCCGCTCTCGCCACAAATATATAGGTAATATGGTTAAACAATCAATGATCACGCGGGTGGTGTTAACAAAACTTTAAATTAATTAAATATATTTAAATCTTTTCTGCGTGCTTGAAGTAAACACCATACCTATCGTTTGTAACTATTAGCTGAAAAACAGCAATTCTATCGTCAGTCACACGTACTGACGGCTTTAGTCCTTTCATGATCATCGTGAGTAAAATATTCGTAATCTTGTTATTATTTTAATGTTTATTCCTATACTTAATCTTGTTCTTATTCTTAATGAGAATAATGATGAGAATAAACGTGGATTGAACTGTTTATATGTTTTATAAACTGAGGTAAAAAGAGAGTACTCCTAACTTTCTAAAATAATTATTTCCACGAAAAACGTAATATGACGTGTAGGACATATTTTCTGATACAAATCTTCGATTATTTGACCTACACCTAATCTAATGTTCTCGATTGGTGTTTCAATAGCAGTCTTTAACAAGACATCTATGCCAATGACTGCATCTCTTTCCTGCTGATTTTCTTCTTTGTGCTATACATGGTCAACATTTGCTTCTATTAACGGAGCAATGGCATCAATCCCTGATGGTTAAAATAAAGATTCCTCAAAAATTATTTGATGAATTGATGCTTTCACCTGGAGAGGTTTGAAGTACAGAGTCGCTGCAAAAGGGATTACCTCCAAGGCATTCTAAAAGGGACATAGCTTTCCCATAAATTAACAGAATAACGTCAAAAACTTTCTAAAAGATTGCACAACTATCTAAAACCCTAAATAATTAGCATTTGTAAAGATCAGCTACCAACTTATTTAAACAGTAATTTATCGTGTTGTCGCGAAATTTAGCGTTATTCCACAGTAATTAAGACTAACTCTTGATTCTGTCTGATTACAATGTTAAGAGCATGAAGCATGCGATGAAAAATGCCACGAAAACCAAATTCACGTATGTGCCATCTCAGATTAAAGAGGTTTCGTATTTTTATTGCACTTTTTATTAGAATTTTTTTAAGCCAACCTTCGGGAAGGTGACTCCTTTCCACTGAAGCCCATACGCAATGCCTGTGGTACAAGCAATACTACGTGATGTATAAAATCTTGCTTTTCTACAATAAAACTATTTCATCATATATTAAATGGTTTGAAAAATATATATATATATATATATATATATATATATATATTCTAAATTGTTCTTGTAGTATTCAGAACCATTTTTTAGAAATATAAATATT
>JAQBSW010009200.1:0-30066 GCA_029291075.1 Eudiplozoon nipponicum | reverse complement strand
AGAAGACCATGAGAAAGAAAATTTTCTTATATCTGATAAAATTTCTTTTTGTTTTGCACAAAGGAAGGGTTCAATGTAACCTATTTTACTTTAACATTGTCTGTTAGAGCGGATCAAGGCCTATAGGCGAAGTAACTATGCGATATTGCCAAAATGTAAAATCTTTCTAGTTTAAATTAAATTCTATATGACAGCATTTATAGGAAATAATAACAGATAATTTTACATTTGGTTATGATATTCTGTTTTGTGGCTCTCTTTAAAAGCTTGTTTTTCCAAATTTCTGCATATAATTGGCTACCAATTATATTTAATTGCTTTCAGTTTCTTATAAGTCTGACGTGAATGTAGGTTTTATGGCATAGCCAAATTATATTTGACTGTTTGAGTATTGAGAAATAATCGAAGTGGAAACACAAACAAAATGTTCATATTTGAAAAAAAATTCCGTGTAAATTTATTCAACTTGAAGCATGATATGTCGAAAATATCCATATATAATTTTAAATATTTTTAACTTTCATAAATTTCACACACTCGTTAAAACCAATTCTTGATTCACTCGCAGAAAGCAACCAATCTTGCTGTGTCGCCTGGCTGCTGTCAAAACAGAAACCACGTTTACGGTTGCAGTAATGTGCAGAATGTACAGCCTCTCAATTTTTCGCAGAGTGACCATTTTAATGGACAGCCTAATATGACTCATTACTCTGCAGCACGTAAGTGACTACAAGTGTCTTAGCAGTTTCCTTTTATGCATTGTTTACAAAAAGTAGACTGAACTACTGTTAAGTATGTCGCTGGAGCAAACAAGTTAAGGATGCTTTTTTTACCTGATTTTCGGATTGCGTACCGAAAATCAAGTGAACAATCTATTCCCTGTCGCGCAGCATGTTTTTTTTAAAAGTTAATGATGCTTTTTTGGGTTTGCGCCTAATCCTTATGTTGAATGCTTACTTCTTTAAATCAAGTTTGCGAGCTTGAAGTAAGCACCAATCCCATTGGTATTTAACCGGTCGTGGAAAAACATAACAAAACTACCACCAGTCGCAACGCACTGACGCGGTTCGACCTTCCATGATCATCATCAGAGTACGACGGCAAACTGACTATCGAAGATCAAACCGCATTGAATATATATGGAAATCAAATTTAGATATGCGGCTCTCACATCTAGCAGTCTCGCATACATTGAACTTGACTGGAAATGTCGGCTGCACAATTTCTATGCAGTCACGAACATTAACTGTTTGCATCATTCGCCACATATACATATATAGGCAATACAATTTAACAATAATTGATTGCGCGGGTGGTTGTAACAATACTTTAAATCAAGTTTGCGATCTAGAAGTAAACACAACTCCGATTGTATTTAACCAGTCGAAAACTTGATTCAAACAATTGATAGCACTCGTAGGTCGGTAAAATCTTGATTTCTTTACATTTCCAGGTGCAGATATTTTTTTTTTGAATTGATTGATAGGTTATCACTGGTCCCGTAACTCTGATGCTGTCCATACACTGATTGTCTGGAAATGTTTTTAAATTAATATTTGGCGATTTTTTCCCGAATTTTCGGGACTTCATTTCCAGACCCGTTTTCAGGGTTGACACTATACTCACAAAAGAAAAATAACTTGTGGCCAGTGTGATATTCTCATTTAAAGCAGATTAATTTATATTTATTTTACTTCCAAACGTATTTGTCTTTTCTGACCCAATATACAGCCTTAATAAATGTTCATTTATACTCACATTTACACACGAAAAAATCACACACACAAACACACAAACTTAGGCACGTATATATCTGTTCTCCAATCTAAATTGCCATTTATAGAATAAATATAATTGATCCGTATGCATTGACATATATGCATATCCGTGATGTCACGAATTTTTTAAATTGCTTTTTCAGAAGCGTAGAAGGATCAAAAACAATTCTATTTACATTATATTACAGTAATCGGCAATTCCCGGTATATCTAAACTCATCCTCTTCTCAATAGATTATAGAAAAAGTGAGGTTAATAAAACTGTTAATTTTTAATATAGTATGACTCCAGCTCAATTTCAGGTTTACCTAATTTCATCATGTTTGAATATGTTATAGAGAGAGTGCGGTTAAAAAACTGCTGATAAAATATTGTAGTAATCCCAAGATATGACAAGAACGAATTTGTGGCCTACAATAACGAATGGTATATCAGTTAAATATATCCTAATTATATTTATATCCCGGATAAATTTATTTTTTCATTTACAAATCTGACTACAAACCATATACATATCTATGTACGTATAAGAATATTCACATAATCAACAACGTGTGTTAATGTGATCCAAATTTTAAAAATCTATACATTACGGATAGGCGTATATGTCAATGCATACAGATTAATTTTAGAATTTATTCTATAAATGCCAATTTAGATTACCGTACACATATATGCGTGTTTAACAGTTAAATACTGTTTGTTGCGGAGAGCTAATATATATATATGCAAGTATGTATTAGGTGTAGTGAACCTAGTAACAAATTAGTTCAGTTGTGACCAGAAGGATAAACCAAATACAGCACGAACGGAAAGTATAATCTCATTCACATTCGTTTCGTGCGTACTGGCGCCACATCAGTAGGAGCCGTTATTACGCCCTATAACCACTATATATTTGGGCGAAGAATGTGGAATAGGAGATTGTGCCGTCCTATTATTCCACATTCTTCACCCAAATACATAGTGGTTAAATGGCGTAATACCGGCTCTTACTGACGAGTTGCCAGTACGCACGAAACGAATGTGCATGAGATTATACTTTCCGTTCATGCTGCCTTTGGTTTATCCTTCTGGTCACAACTGAACTAATTTGTTACTAGGTTCGCAAAACCTAATACATACTTGCATATATATTAGTTCTTCGCAACAAACAGTATTTAACTGTAATATATTGAATTGAATGATGTCATGCTTACCGCGAAATGTGATAACTGATATCGATCAAGGCCAGAGTGTATGGATTTACTGGAGTAACAGGTGTTCGGAAATTGTTGTAATTCTCAATTTGGGTGAACTTTAGCATAAATTTATATCCATCAGGTTGGTATCATGAACCGACTCGGAAACCATAGTGTTAGTATCCGGTAGTCATCGATTTCAAAAAAGGTATCGTTACTAACACAATAGCCATAGTGTTAGTATCCTTTACAGACTCGGTATATATATTATATAGTGTGAGTTAGCCTTGAAGTCGCATTGTCGTAGACTTTATATGATGTTAGCTTCACTATTGCAGGTTTACACATTCGTCTAGGAGATTGTACCGTCCTATTATTCCACATTCTTCTACCAAATATATAGTGGTTAGAGGGCGTAATACCGGCTCCTACTGATGAGTCGCCAGTAAGCACGAAACGAATGTGCATGAGATTATACTTTCCGTTCATGCTGCCTTTGGTTTATCCTTCTGGTCACAACTGAACTAATTTGTTACTAGGTTCGCAACACCTAATACATACTTGCATATTTCTATCTTGTTTTGATTTCCAATTTATATATAAAAATATATGTTCATTAGTAGATATTTGAAGAGACTATTCGAAAGAAACTTTTCGTATATCTGATAACATT
Source organism: Eudiplozoon nipponicum (assembly GCA_029291075.1). Classification (NCBI taxonomy): domain Eukaryota; kingdom Metazoa; phylum Platyhelminthes; class Monogenea; order Mazocraeidea; family Diplozoidae; genus Eudiplozoon; species Eudiplozoon nipponicum. The sequence continues at coordinate 26,434 of JAQBSW010009200.1, read as the reverse complement.
TCTTTTTGTTTTTACACACAGGAAGTGTGCAATGAATTTTAACTAACTAATTTGTTACTAGGTTCGCAACACCTAATACATAGATGCGTGTATACGTTTGTGTGTATGTGTGCGGTTAGTTTCGTCTATACCAGTGAGCATAAGAGAATAGTTATAAAGGCCGAATTTTTTTTGGGGGGGGGGTAATACTATAGGAAGTAATATAAATATAAATATATGCTTTGATTGTGGGTATCGCAGTTGCCACAAGTTTTAGTTTTCTGTGACTATGGTGTAAACCCTGAAGATGAGACAGGAAGTCAAGTCCCGAGAATTTGTAAAAATTGCGGCAAATCTTTATTATAAGACATACCAGGACATGCAGTTTATAAGACGGCTTCAAATTTATGGAACCAGTGCGAAATAATCAGTCAATTAAAAAAGCAAGCTGTGCACCTGGAAATGTAAAGGAATCAAAATTTTACCAACCTACAAATCCCATACATTGTCCCGTAACCGTCATTTGTGATATGAGCTCGAACAACGCCAGCACTATGCAAACGCAAATTCCATTTACTTTACTTTACTTTACTGCGGCTGACTCCTTTTGGAGGATAAGCCGGCTCCATTGAATTGTGACATTTCATGGGGTTTCTTGGGAGTTTGGTACAAGTGGTGTCCCCTCACCACTCGGCTTTTTGATCGAGGACGCACCTCTAGCCTTTGCACATCCAAGCGCAGTCTGCAAGGCAGCAGTAAGTTGCATGGTTGCCGGTGGCTGTTGAGAGCTCATTCGCCATTCGGAAGTACGGGGTACTGTCCAGGAGTCCATGTAATCCTGTGGCTGTTGAACCCTTTTGTGGCGGGGAACACACGCCGAGTCATGGTGCCGTCGTCGGGCTCATGTGGTATTTTATAGGAGATCCGATTGCCGGTCGGAAATCCACCACGCCCTGGTGACACCACCGCCATAGCCCCGTTAGCCCATGTACGATCGGCCATCGAGACATGGTTGACACCGTCGTACCACGTTGAGGAGGGGATTGTTATTAACCACAAAGTATGCGCATCTTCCTGTGTTTATGAGCCGCAACTAATGTTTCTGTAAACGATGCTTATGCATAATGGTTCAGCCACATCGAGACATTTTTTTCTGTTCCAATCCCTGCGTATTAAGGTTGAAACGCGTAAGTCTTTTAAATTGGAAATTTTTTGTCAAAATATGATAGTTGATCAACCGATTAAGGATTGCCTATTTATTTATTTGTTTAATCAATTACAGAAAATAACAGTTATTTTGCATGATTTATTTCTAATATGCTTATCATTTTATTAAACATTATCAAGCAAGGTTAAAAAGTTTCTAGGTATAATTATTGATCAACATTTATAAAAGAATTTAAAGTGACATTTTAAATAACTAAGAAATTCAATCGTTTTGCTTCAAAATGGCAAACTGTCTTATTTATTCTAATTGTTGATAAGCAAATCTGCAAGGTTCAGGAGTTAAAACGATAAAGGTATTTCTATTTACCAAAATGGATTTGTCATGACGTAACATCTTATCGATGCTCCTTATTGCTTTTCATGACTTTTCTGTGTTATGGTAAATGCCTGATCTAATTAATCATTTGTATTTTCTTGATGAAGCTTGATAGATCATCCACATTATGTTTATACATTTTATTTTTCCGCTACGTTGTTGAATCAGTTTTATTTATTTTAGCACTACACATTTCTAATATTTTGACATATTTTTGTTTTGCAGTTGTTCTTGTCTTAGTGTTTTGGAATACTTAAAAGCTATTTACCGATGCATTTATTTATTTTTTTAAATGCTGACACTTTAAGCATTGGCGTCAACCGAGTTGTCTAAAAATTTTATTCGCTGTTTTGTACTAACAATATTGTAGACCAACTGTGATTTCGAAAAACATAAATGTAGTTAGTCTTTTCGATGTATATATATATATATATATATATATATATATATATATATATATATATATATATATATATATATTGACGTGCATTCACTTCGCTCAGCCAAATCAAACAACAATAATACGACAGTTCCTATGTGAACCGAGATGCAATTTGATAAACCATAAGGTTTATTTTGCAATAAATCTTGTTAAATAAGTATATATGGCACCAAGTTAATTCTCAGTTTCCTGTATGACTTTGATGGGCTTTTGTTTTCCTATCGTCTATACACTTTATCATTCTGTGAGCTGAATGTAGCCAAATTCCATTTTTATTCGTGCAATTCTAGCGGCGTCTGGCGGGCAAATGGCCTTCCTTAATGGTCGCCGGAAGCGAAAACCAAGAGTCTCGTTTACCTGGTGGCTTTTTGGTCGGCCAGGTGTTCTTGAAAATCGGAGAGACAGAAAGTTTTCCATGGCAAGGAACAGTCAACAATTCAAATCGCTACCCGTTATCGGTAAACCAATTAGCATAACGGAGTCATCATCATTTCGAAATGAATCTAATTTAGAGGGCATGTCGCACTGTATTGCACAGCCTTATAACGGTACGTTAAGTTTTTTGGTTTACCAATATGTTTTGTGCTATCGGATATTCGGTGGGAACAAAGCCTATAAAATGTGTAAATTGCCATTATCTCGTAGAGCATTTTTTCCCAAGGGAATTATGTGCGTAAACTGATTTACAATTTTTCTATGATTTGTTTTTCATTTAAATTTTAATTGGCTATATGAATCCGTTTGTGAAATTGTCTACTTATGCTATTTTAATTTGAGGTATCTTCGGTGGAAATATGTACTCTTAAATATTTTATGCGTTTGAAGTATATGTTCTGGAAATTTTTTTCAACTATAACTGTAATTATAGTTAATTTAATTGATAGACTCCGGTAACGATTTGTCTATGTTCTCTTGATTTCGTTATTAACTACGAGGACTGACAATGGGAGCAATTTTATTTAATGTACAATGCGTCTCTGACATCATTTTGTTCTTTTCTAGTGAATAGACTGCAAGAATAGCTCAACAGCCTTCAACGGGTATGTCATTTGTAATTTCAGCTTAAAGAATGAATCTCAAACGAGGCTCGGAGCGGAGAAAAATTTGAATCAACCTAAGTCAATTCAAGCTAAAATCATTTCCGTAAATCGTCTTGACCATTTGGTTCGTGTATTAACATCAGAGAGTTTTATACGTCTCTCAGTTGTGGTCTTCACTAGAACACATTAATAATCGCATAACAGCCAACATTTATGTTATATCGCTGCTTCTTTTATATATTTAACTGGCCATATTTTGTTTAAATTTGTACGAAGTATATTGCTATATGCAAAAACTTACATAGGCTGTTATTTTTGGTCTTTTTTTGAGAGTATAGAAGCAAGCGATTGACTGCATTTGTGCTGTACCATATGCAAATATGTAGCGCCTAAGCAAAATCGAGCTAATTTATTGCCTATTATAGAGCATCAAACTAAAATTTGACTTAAGTTTAACAAGAATTCATTTAATTCTGCAAGATTGTAGTACAAAATATGCGCAGCGTACAATCGTTTACTAAAAAATGAGCACGTCGCAGATATTATTTATATCCCTTACAGTTCAAATAGTTGCTATAATTTTATTTCATTCTCATAACCCTAAGAAAGCAAATGAACTCACTTGGTTCTCAAAGCAACACGAACAGAATGAAGCAGCGACTGCACATGTGCTTCGTTCTCTTGCAACAGATTTTTGACTCTTCGTTGGTAGACATAATGTTACACAAAGCATAATAACATAATATTGAAATGGAATATTTTAAGATAAATACATTTATTTTTCCCATTCATAAAATATAAATAATCGATTGTGTCTTCCGCCGGGTAGTGACGATAATTAAATTGTAATGGAGATAAACATGTGTTGTCACATCGAAACTACGATTTAATGGGTAAAGTAACCCCATTTATGTTACCTGATCTGCGTTTTGACTAACGCAGCTTTCATTGTTCCAGTAATTTTCTTTTTGTAAAATATTTCTACCTACTATACCGTAGGTCTTCATCAGTTGCATTTCACGAAAAAAAAGAAAAAAATTAAATGCAGCTGATGAAGACCTACGGTAAAGTAGGTCGATATATTTTACAAAAAGAAAGTTACTGGAACAATGAAAGCTGCGTTAGTCAAAACGCAGATCAGGTAATTTCAATTAATCCAGGTTCGCAATATAGAAGTTCCTTCAACCCCATTTAAGTGTTTGTGAACGACAACAGAAATATTTGAAATTAAGATTTGTGAAGATTTGGACGAAAATTACAAAATAATGGATAGTATTTCGAGTGATCTCTTCAACCCATTAAATTTTTGTCCTAGTATTGGCCAGGACAGCTGCATAATCGGTGCGTAAACAGTGTATATATATTTTTACCTGACCCTTGTTTTGCGAAAGATGGCTTTTGCGTTCAGTTTCCATTTCAGCTTCCTTTTTCGGAAACCCTTTCATGATAGAATTTGACGGCTAATAAGACAAGTGTTAGTTTTAGTTTAAACTGCGTCAATCCTTATTAAGCACTAATCGGTTCCGCGAGTGGTGATAAAAATGATGTAAATCGAGCTTGCGATCTTGACATAAACACCAATATCATTAAATGTATCCAATTTTCGGTACAAACTACGTTTTAATTAATGTAGAGAATGGCGAATAATCCAGTAGTCCGGTTTGGTCCTTCTTAGAGACTTCTTAAGCTCTGTCCACAATATGCCACTGATAGGGCTTGAGCCTGAACATGTATACTTTGGGGTCTGGGACTGTACCCACTGAGCCATCCTAGCACAGGTTACGCACAATTTTTAGCTATATACTAATTAATATATGTTGGTTTGCTTTTTATTAAGGCTTAATATAAATAGCATGTTTTTAAACCTGAAGTTCTAACCAACGACCCACAATCTGTTAGTATAAAACAGACTCAACACTACTCGTGAAAATAGTATTGAATTGAGCATTTAAATAATTAATCGAACATTGGTTGGATTGATGCTGTTAAAATTTAGTTAGATCAGGGTTCTGATCTTGGTATAAACACCAGTCCCATTATTTACATACAGCTTTGAGTAGAAACTAATGGGATTGGTGTATACATCAAGCTCGCAAACTTGATTTAAACTAATGTTACCACCAACCGCGCATTCCGTGATTTTTAATTGCATTGCTTATATATATGTGTGTGTGGGATAAGCTGCAAACCTGTTAATCATCGTGACTGCATAGAAATTGTGCATCTGATACTTACAATCAAGTAATATGTATGTGAGTCTAATAGAGGTGAGAGCCGCATGTCTAACTTTTCTTTTTATAAATATCCATTGCGGTTTGATCGTCGTTAGTCAGTTTCCCGTCGTACTTTGATGATGATCATAAAAGGTCAAAGGTTTAAAATGTAACTGCTATAAAATGTCTGACAAGTGCAAAATGGAATTGAAATTAATCTCTTAAGTTATATACTGTATATTGCGGAGAACTGATATATATATATATATATATATATATATATATGTATGTATATATATATGATATATATATATATATATATATATATATATATGAAATTGTGCATTAGGTTTTGTGAACTTAGCAACGGATTAGTCCATATAGAACCAGAAGGATAAACAAAATTCAGTATGAACGCAAGGTATAAATTCATGTTCAAATTCATTTCGTGCGAACTGGCGACTCATCAGTAGTAGCCAGTCTTACACCCTCTACCCACTATATATTTTATTAAAGAATGTGGGACAAATATATATTCGGTAAAGGTCGTAATACCTAATGATGAGTCGCCAGTAAACACTAAACGAATTTGCACATGAGATTATACCTTTCGTTAATGCTGACTTTGGTTTGTGCTTCTGATCCTATTTAACCTTATTTGTTACTATATGCACAACAATTAATGCACAGTTATTAACTTTAGTTTGAATTTAATGAACGCACACGTGAAGTTAATTATATGCGTCTGATTGCTCCTGAGTCCTAAACACAAAGCCCCAGGCATGTTTTACGCTTACCTAGCCAATCATCATTGGATGTTATTACATAACTGTAATTACACTTGTAAATGTGTACACATGCGGACACATACACACACAAACTATATACAGAATCATTTATATAGTTAAACGAACATTGGTTGCGCGGGTGGTGATAACAACTATTATAATCAAGGTTGCGGTCTTGATATAAACACCTAACCCATTAATTACTTACATATGTCAGTATAAACTGAGAATTGTATAGTGTAGAAAAGGCAATTCATCCAGTAGATCGGTTTCGTCCTTCTTGGGAACTCATCATGTACTGGCCAGAATTTGCCGCGGACAGGACTCGGCAGGATGGCTCAGTGGTTAGAGCACCAGATTCCGAAGCAGACGTGCCCAGGTTCGAGTCCTGTCCGCTGCAAATTCTGGCCAGTACATGATGAGTTCCCAATAAGGACGAAACCGGTCTACTGGATGAGTTGCCTTTTCTACACTATACAATTCTTAGATTCTAATGACATATGTAAGTAATTAATGGGTCAGGTGTTTATATCAAGACCGCAACCTTGATTATAATAATTATGTACAGAATCATTTGGTGAATTGTCATTGTTGGTTAAAAGACTTACAAATATGTTTAAATTTAGCAGTTTAAATTAAATTTGATACGACTTAATAACTGTGAAATAATTGCTTGGATGTACTTACCGTTGATACACGGCTTCCAAAACAAGAAGTCAGACTATTCGTGTTTGAGATGAATTCTGGATTTGAAATTCTTGTCGGATGGTTAGAAGTATGAAATTCGTTTCATCTTAATTTAGTAGAGTTGATTTGAATTAATTACCTGATCTGCATTTTGACTAACACGGGCTGATTTCTGGTTATTTTGTTTCGCAAAATACTGCGACAACATAGGCGGATATCTTCTTCAATTCACTCGTCACCATAAGGTTTAAAAAACAAACTAATAAATTGAATTATTTTTAGTATCACGCGCATATTAAAAAATTGCTTAATTGAAAACGTATAGAAAGTGTAAAATGCTGAAAGGAAAGGTTGTTTGCGTTCAGATAAGAATTGTATGGCCGCTCTCTTGTCAACTACAAGGTATTGGCGACGACTAGTGGTGATATCCATACTTTTATAGACAATAATTTATATTTTCATTCAAGTTTTATCCACGCTGGCCAGATTTTCGTCGTGATCTAAGGTTGTCCACAAAAAAGGTATAGATGCATCAGAAAGTGTGACGGATAGTAGTTTTGTACTATTTTGAAAATAGTTTAAATAGTGCGATTGACTTTTATCTCCGGTGGGCGAACTTGATTGAAATGTCTGTTATCAGCACCCACACATGCTATGTTTACATAATTAAATTATTAACATAAATGTGGCGAAAGTTCCAAAATTATGTCCACCTTTATATGGAAATTGTGTACCCAACAATGTTGTTTATTAATATGTTCGTAAAGCTAAATTTGGTGCTGGCCAGGGTTTTATTTACAATATTTTATATGGTTTTATCTCCGTTAGTCTGGTTTTTGATCTTTGTCTCATGATTGGTACGGAAAGTCGTGGAGAATTCAGTACCTATAAGAAACGCTAATTTTGCTGCTTTGCGAATGTTTTTTTTCCGAATGTGATTGATATTTATCGGAGGTCCATAAAATCGATTTATATAATCACGAAATTAGATTGATCTCCGTTGGAACAAATTGGACAATGATTTGATTCCAAAAAAAGATTTCTTAATTGTGAATGCAGAGATTGGAGCTAATTCTTCCCAGTTTTGAACGATGGAGAAGATATGTTGATCGATTTCATGCACTGTCATTTGCGTTGAAGCACTACGGCTATTCGTTTTCTAACATAAATTCTCTATTAAGCTGATCAACTTTTGTAGCTTCTTTGGCGTCCAAACATTGCCTAATGTTGGTTTCCTGGCCGAAATATTGCTAGTTATTGTGTTTTTTAGGATGATTTATCGGTCTTTCATTGCACTAACAGGACTATTTCTTGATTTTTTAGTATGCCTCCGATGTTCTTAAATAAGTCTTTCATTGTGCAATAATGTCGTAAGGCAGTCTGCTAAAATCAATTTCACAATAAAAGCAATTAATGGCCCGACTTCTGAGCTCGAATACACTCAAGATTGGTTACTTCGTGGAAAGAGTACGATTTTCCGACAGACATTAACTTAAATACTGTTTGTTGCGAAGAACTAATATAGCGTACGTATTATTCTTTGCGAATCCGTACAAACATTCGAAGCCACCAGAAGGATAAACCAAAGGCATGAACGGAAAGTATAACTCCGTAATATTCGTTTCGTAGCTTACTGGCAACTCATCAGTAGGAGCCGGTATTATGCCCTTTAACCACTATATATTTAGAAGAATGTGGACAATAGGACGGGTGTTAGCCTAGACGAATGTAAACCTGTAATAGTGCTAACATCTAAAGTCAACGACAATACGACTTCAATGCTAACTCACACTATATAATATATATACCGAGTTCGTAAAGTTATAATTTTAACATCACGTTATTGTGTTAGTAACTGATACTTTTTTTGAAATCGATTATACTGATATTAATTACTATGGTTTCTGAGTCTGTACATGATACAAACCTGATGGATATAAATTTATAGTTCACCTAAATTAGAATCATTAATATTTTCCGAACACTTGTTACTCCAGTTAAACCAAACACTCTGTTCATCATATCATTATCACATTTCGCGGTAGCATGACATCATTCAATTCAATACTACAGTTAAATAGCGTTTGTTGCGAAGACCTAATATATGCAAGTATGCATTAGGTCTTATGAACCTAGTAACAAATTAGTTCAGTTGTGACCAGAAGAAAGGCAGCATGAACGGGCAGGTCTTTCGCGGCCATCTGTTTCGGTGCTTTACTGGTGACTCATCAGTAGGAGTTGGTATTACGCCCTTTAATATTTGCTTATTTGTGGTGAAGAATGTGGAATAATAGGACATTCTTCTACCAAATATGTAGTGGTTAAAAATGGCGTAATACCGGCTCCTACTGATGAGACGCCAGGAAGCACGAAACGAATGTGCATGAGATTATACTTTCCGTCCATGCTACCTTTGGTTTATCCTTCTGGTCACAACTGAACTATTTTGTTACCAGGTTTGCAAACATAACACATACTTGCATATATGGATAGATCTTCGCAACAAACAGTATTTAACTGTAATATATTGAATTGAATGATGTCATGCTTATCGCGAAATGTGATAACTGATATCGAGCAAGGCCAGAGTGTGTATGGTTTAACTGAATAACAGGTGTGTTCGGAAATTGTTGCAGGATTCACCTAAAGTGAACTTTAGCATAAATTTATATCCATCAGGTTGGTATCATGTACCGACTCGAAACCATAGTGTTAGTATCCGGTACTCATCGATTTCAAAAAAAGGTATCAGTTACTAACACAATAGCCATAGTGTTAGTATCCTTTACAGACTCCGTATATATATTATATATTGTGAGTTAGCATTGAAGTCGTATTGTCGTTGACTTTAGATTATGTTAGCTTCACTATTACAGGTTTACACATTCATCTAGGAGATTGTACCGTCCTATTATTCCGGCTCCTACTGATGAGTCGCCAGTAAGCACGAAACGAATGTGCAGGAGATTATACTTTCCGTTCATGCTGCCTTTGGTTTATCCTTCTGGTCACAAATGAACTAATTTAGTCAAACAGGTCTGCAAAACCTAAACAATTAACTTGTTTCAGAAAGTGCTGTTCCGTTATGGTTTGAAAAAATGTGCCTCAGAAATGATGTTCATGCCAATTTCGTTTCCAAAAATATCATCTTTTCTAAGCGATGCCTTGCTACGATTTGTCAAAGAATTCTTCTACATGGAATCCAAAGTGACATTTAGTTCACTTCTATGATTTCCACAAGTCTTAGTCTTACTGCAGCGGCCTTCCGTCATTGATGCAAACGCTCTCGAATCGTTTAGTTTTTATCCATAGAAAATATCCATGTTCTCTAATTTCAATATTTTTCTGGTTAATTTTATGCTTTCTGGACAAGCTATATAATTATTTAAATTGAAATTAACTATTCGCATAAAATATAGAAAAAAATCAACCGTGAGTCACAAGTATTGATGTGTTTCCATTTTCCATGATCATCATCAAATTACGCCCAAAAACTGACTGACACAGATCAAACCGCAACGCAAATATACGGTAAGCCAAATTAAATATTTGGCTCTCGCCTCTAGTAATGTTGCATACCTTTTACTTGACTGGAAATGTCGGCTGCACAATATCAAAACGGTCATGAACATAAACTTCCTGCAGCTTTCGCCACATGTATATAAGTTATACAATTAGACAATCATTGATTGTGCGGCTGTTGATAAAAAATTCCCTAAATCACGTTTGCGAGCTTCAAATAAACACCAATTCCAATAAATTTGACTATTCGCACAATACAGCACAATTACCTTCATTCACACGTACTGACTTTTTCGACATTTCATGAACATCACTGAGTACATCGGAAAATTGACAAGCAAAGATCAATTAGCAATATATATATATGGTTGTATGTCTAATGTATGTGTGTATTTATTTATCTATTTATATATGTATGCACTGTTGCATTTACAGATTTTGTTTTTGAGTATTTAATTGTGGCTGCAGTAATTTATTGTCAGTTGTCTTCTTGTGCGCAAAATGTATTGCCTATTTACTTATTTGTGTGTTCGTTTGTATGTTTATCTGTAGGCAGGCATATATGTATGCCATTATGCATCAGTTTATCCACTAAAATAATTTGTTAATATTTGTTAACTAAAATAAATTTAACCTATATTATTATAGATGTTTTTTCTACTTTTACCATAGAAATTTTAATTTTTATTCAATATTTTCTCATTAAACCACTACAGCTTCTTTTTCGAGCACACAGTGGTTCGGCTATCTCTTACCTGAGAGACATCAGCAAAGCCAGACTTACTCAGACTGCAGCCATGCGAGCACCGTGTCCACTACTGCATGTGTACTTGACAACATTGGACGTATTTATCACCCGGTGATTATTGCACTTCTAATGCATTCCAGGTAAGGTAGATACGTAGTTCAACCAATGCCATCTTTGTAATGGTATATGTTTCATTGTTTAGAGTAACATTCTGTCAATATAGACATTATTGCGGTAATGATGTCATATGACTATAAAAACCGAAAGGGTAATCGATCATTTAAGGAGGGTATAATTAAATTTCCTACGCAGATTACCTTACTACGTATCAGCAAGTTTGACTAAAGCCATTATGAAAGAAACGTTTGTTCTGATATTAGGGACTTGTGATACAGTTCGAATATTTTAATATATTGCTAAGCAATTAATGACAAAAATATTTTTCTTTCTACCAAATCATAATATATTGTAAAGAAACGTGTGAAAAAAACACACGAACACACACACAAACACACACATATATATATATATATATATATATATATATATATATATATATATATATTCGTATATACTTTATTTACGTATACCGCAAAAATACACGCCAAATCACAATGTTAATAGTTAAATTCCGCGGAAATTGAATTTTATAGCTACGTTAATGTATGCCAGTCAAATAAAGCATCGTAATGTGACCTAGTTTGCAATAAATATTACTTTGTAGCGGCTACCAGGATTTTGCTTATTGAACAGAATTTATTTATAATGTTTAAGTTGTCAAAAAAGTAGAATGTGTCTGATGTATGACGTATGTTTCCGTTGATAATTCTCTATTAAACATTAGACTCATGCAGCAGTCTGATTAAATCTACCGTTTAAGGAATATCTTCTATCTCATATTGGCCTTAAGTCTGCGTCCTGTTAAAAAAATAAGCCACGCGTTGATCAAAAACAATGTATTGCTGCTTTAAACAATAAATATTAATACATACTGTTTTGAAATTGCTTTGCATAAAATTAAATCTTGTGTACGTAATAGAATTATAGCCATAAAAATCAATTAATAACCTTGCCTTTACTTGCTACTGGAGATTTTGCATAAAGTAGATTTATATCTCCGAACTTCAAAAGGATATTTGTTTTGATCAATAGTAGCAGGTTCCTGCAGACCATTTAACCATAAGCGTTCTAATTTTCAAAGTAAATTACTTTCCATGGTAACTGATAATTTTCATTTCTCTAAATTAAGAACCAATGTATTCCCCATATTTGTGCATGGATTACATTTAATCGATATACCATTAGCATTTAAATTAAAAAGAAACTTAAATCTAAAACGGCTAGGAATAAATAAATGCTTTAATCAGCTGAACTGTATAATGTCCCATCGTTCTTCCGGTCTTAACGAAATACACAGTTGGTACTGGGCGTCGGACAGGCTCTTACGAACGCCTTTCTAGTAAACACAAAACGCATATGTACATGCGATTATGTCAATAGTTCGTGTTGACTTTGGCACATTCTTTTGCTTATTGTTACTAGGTAAAAAATCGTAATACTCATTTTCATATGAATTGGTTCTCCGCAATAATCAACACTACCGATTAAATTATGAGTTGAAATAAATGATAAAATGCTACATTCTTGAATGCAAAGAGCCTATAGCAAAACGTGCATATGTTTGGAATGGAGTATCTAATAATAAGCTTAATTATAAAGGATCGAAAGAGTAGGCGAAACTGAGTACGCACAAAAGGAACCATCCCGATGAGGCATGTGTCACATAATTACTGGCTACTCAAAATTAAGAAACGAATAAGAGTATGATAGAAGGGTCAATTTTCTCTACGTATTTGCTATAATTCAGTAACAGAGAGAGGGGAAATGTGTGAGAGAAGAAAAGAGTGAGAGGGAGAAATTGTGAGAAAGAGAAGTATAAAATGCGATAGAGTGAGCAAGAGCGAGAGTGAATGATCGAAATAAAAGTAAAGAAACAAAGGTTTAAGAGTGTGTAAGAGAGTGTGAAATAAATAGACAGAGGGTGTGCGAAAATGTAAGGGATTATGAGCGTAATAGAGAGAGAGTTAGAGTGGTAGAGAACAAGAGTGAGGGAGAATGAGAGTGAAAGTGAGCGAGGGAGAGAGAGTGTGTGACAGTGATAGAGAGAGAGAAAGAGAATAACCGTGAATGAGAGTGATTGTAAGACAGAGTTTGTGTGAGTGAGAGATACATCGAGAGAAAAGAATGTAAGAATTTAAAGAATGGCGAACCAGAATAAACAAATGGTTTTTATGAAAGCTGTAAAACATGCGAAATCCGTTATACTGATTATATAATATATAACCTTAAAGTGAAAATTAAGAGGGAATCAACTGATCTTCTGCATTAGTTTTTGTCTTAAATCCTGACATATATCTGCGTTAGTTACCACGCCTAATGGATTATCATGTTATTGATAACTTAGTTATTACATAGTTAGACACTTATTTGTACAAAAATAACCTTCATGTAGTTTAGTGATAGGAATGACAAACCATGGGGGAATGTTACAAAATATGCGTAGAAAGGCTAACTTTGATCATAATAATGACGTGAATTAGTGAGTGGATGGTTGATTCAGCGAGTTAAAAAGTGCGTAAGCGGAAATCTACAAAGTAATTTAGTCAATGTTATCGAACCCAAATAATATTTATAGACTTGAGCATTAAACAGAGTCACTTGGGTAAACTATTTAAATTCCTTGTGGAAATGCTTTTTGCTGTAGAAAGCTTTTCCCATAGCAAATGAATGTAGATTTGTCATTGCGTCAACATGAAAGTGCACTTGTAATGCGTAGACTATTTTCGCTGGAAATTGAATTGTTTTGCTACAAAACTATTTTCGTTACATTCACTGCGTTTCGAGTTAGAGCAATGTCGGTTGTCACGTTTCTGGTGAGGGATTTGAAAAGGGAATTTTTTTTCAAATTATAAATAATAGATGCAGTTAGTTGCTTTTGTCACTTAAATTAGTCAGTGTTGGACAACAACTTTAAAATTTTTAAATATCTGCATATACAAGCGATTTCATATTTTTCAAAATATCTATATTCATCAACATACATCACGCGCAAACAAGTTTTGGGTTAAAACAAAAACATAAGTGTAGTCTAATAAAATCAACATTTCCTAATTTAAAAAAAAACATTTATGCATCATTTTAATTTCTAAGTATTTGGATTTTTGCAACGCTAGCCAGGCATTTTGCTGTGTAAATAATAAGTGTTTCATTTATTAAATTAAGCTTTACTCATGCGATTATTTCACATTGTTAGAGCAGAACTCAGATTTTTACTCAGTTTTATTTTTTTAAATTATGCTTATGCTCCGAAAGATTTTAACAAATTTTGATTAATTTCTGCTCTCTGAAATTATGACTTTACACAGTTAAACAAATGAATTTTCATGGAACTTTGCGCAAAATTGTGCCGCTGGAGAAAACATCTTTTTTCTTAAATATGTTTGTTAATTCATGTCTCGTTATTGGCACATTAGTATTACTTTTATTTTTAAAACCTTTCGGTCTACAATTGAAGGGAAACAAAGTTGACCACCTAGTTACCATTCAATAAATGAATGTTTTTATGGAATATTTCACCTATAGGCGTTTAGGAATTTTTCATTGCATAGATTACGACAAATGATTTCTTACAGCAACTATAGTATATTTCAACGTCGGCATGAACAAAATTTACAACTTCATGTACACATGAAATTTGTATTTACCGGCGACTCATCAGTAGGATACGGCGCAAACTTCCAAACTTATAAGATATTTCGTCAAGTAACATGAACGCGTTTGGCGATACAATCTTCCAACCCAACATTTATTAAGACATAATTAGTATCAATTCATAACATAGCCAATTCATAACACATTCAATATATATATTAGACAAAAAATGAAATCCATGAAATGACTTTTCTTAATAAATATTATTTCTACCAGTATCTTCAGCCATTATTCTGGAGTCGTTAATCTTTTCGGTCATCCAATCCCATCTGTACATTTGTCGTAATCAATCCGCTCTTTTCTATGTCTGACTTTGTGTCGCGCAATTTAGACTACTTTTGCGTAGCTTAAGGTGATGTGTCATCGCTTGCATTGCGAGTGAGTACGCAATTGGTGCGAGTGTGTCGTATATTGTACACGCTATTTTTGAAGGTCTGTTTGTTATTTCCAATTATATATTAGGTATTGCGAACCTAGTGAAAAATTAGTTTCATTATGACCAGAAGGATAAACAAAAGACAGAATGAACGGAAAGTAGAATCTCGTGCATATTCGTTTCGTGCTTATTGGCGACTCATCAGTAGGAACCGGTATTACGCTCTTTAACCACTTTATATTTGGGTGAGGATTTTGAGAAAATAGGACGGTACTATCTCCTAGAACGAATGTGTAAGCCTGCAGTAGTGACCTAACTTGAAGTCGCATTGCCGAGACTTTATATGATGTTAGCTGGACTTCTGCAGGTTTACACATTTGTCTAGGAGATTGTACCGTCTTTTTTTCCTACAATCCTCACCAAAATATGCAGTGGGTAAAGGGCGTAATACCGGCTCCTACTGATGAGTCGCCAATAAGCACGAAAAGGATGTGCACGAGATTATATTTGCCGTTCATGCTGCCTGGTTAATCTTTCTGGTCATAATTGAACTACTTTCTCACTAAGTTTACAACAATTAATAAATAATTGCATTTTTTTTTTGGATTACTTTCTGCACGTTTAAGTAGGGGTTAAGCTTATTAATTGCAATAGCTTCAAAAGCCAGAAGCAATTTTTCCGATTTTACCTTGTACACAACTGGAAAAACGTAACTACTAACAGCATGACTTCTGTGTATTACATTTTCACAAATTTCGAATTTATGCTCAGTAGCTGCACTTCTAATTAATAATTTTCGAGAGAGATGCTGCTTTATTCAATTTTCGGGCCTCTTTTTTGATTTACCTATGTATCGAGCGTTGCATGTACATTAAAATTTATATACTGCTAAAAGTGTTGACGTATTTTTATTAGTTCGCAAAGGTTTTGTTGTTTTAAATACAACTCTCACTTGTAATGACCAAAACTGATCTTTACTCGCTCGAATTAATTTTATTTTGAAGATCTCAGCTGAACGCTCACATCCAAAGGGAAGACAGTGTTAATCTCTGAGGTATTTTGTTTTCTTCCAAATTTGTCTCAATTTTACTGTTTTGCCTCAAATTATATTCGATAAACTTTTCGCGAAGCAGGTTAAGCTCTAATTCAACGTTCTTCGGTAAACAATTCCAGCGTATTCGTGTGTTCAAATTAATTATCTGGTTCCTTTTGTACGCCCTTGGTACACGATTGTAATAAAGGTTATACTGCCCAGTCCAGCTGGATTTCTTGTGAACCGACCATGAGATGGTGTCTTCTTCATCTCTCGTTATTCCTACATCTAGAAAAGATAGATATCCGTCTTGTTCATCGTCTAGTGTAAACTTAATATATATATATATATATATATATATATATATATATATATATGCTATAATTTACCGCAACAGACATGACTAATTTACTTGATTTGGGCTCTGTTTTGAAGCTCATACAACGTTCCCCAACCAAAACAATTTGACACCATAAGCCGAAGTGGTTAAAGTTTGATTAAACAATTTCAAATGCACCTACTGGTAGATCTCTTTAAAGGCCAACTATCTTCTTCATTAGATGGCAAAAATAAGAACGATGGAAGTTGAACAATAAATCTCCACCCTTTAAACAGTGAAAGTAAGGCAATTGGAGATTTCACCTTTTAAGGCCATTATTATAAGTACTGTCAACACACAAGCCTTTATATATGTTCTAAACATAAGTTTGTGCCTACAAGGCTCAATTTTAACGCTGAAGGCTATTTTTAAACTCCTAACTGACTAAATATATTGAATACATTGTTTCAAGATTTAACAATGCGCAAATTAGTACTGATTAGGAAGAAACTAAAATAAGATTTATGTTACTTTAATTTGTGCACTCGGATGATATTAAATATATAAAAGATTTTACTGATAGCGCACGTAATAGAGAGATAAATATTATCAAGATCAGACGTGACATAGAGTTAGGTAATTTGGGCATCTATAGAAAGTCCGCAGTTCAGATTAGTGCAACTTTATCTAATTGAGTGGTAAAAATTTCCAAACCACAACTTGATGAGAATCCGCTATCGATTTACAGTTTTGATCTTGACGTAAATACCAGTCTCGTTACATAATACGTTTTACAGTATCAGTTAAGCATTTTATCATGTAGAAAAATGCAATTCATCAAATAGACCGGTTTCGGATCTTTTCCTTACTGTCTAGAATTTGCCGCGGACAATGCTCGAACCTAGGAACGTTTGTTTCATCGAGCCCTGTTCACAGCAAATTATGGACAGCAAGTAATACGTTCCAAATAAGGAAGAAAACGATCTACTCGATATATTGCCTTTTCTATATAATACAATGCATGGTTGATACTGATAAGTGTATGGATATAATTAGACTGCTGTTTACATTGAAATTGCAACTTTGATTTAATAACAGTTATCACCGCCCCCGAAAAATTTGTTTATTTATTTATATAAATGTTAATATCATTTCCACTTCCGCATATAGTGTGGTATCTGTTATATAGTAGCAGATTGGGAATTGTTGGTTGGCTACAACTAAAGGGACGGCTAACCAAAACACATTAGTTAGTATAACTGAAAATTGTTTGTAGTATGCGCCAAGGTGACTTAAGGCTTAGAACAACAGATTTAGAAGCAGACGTGCCTAGGTTCGAGCTCTGTGCGCGGTAAATTCTGGACAGTGCCTAATAATAAGAAAACCGTTCTACTGGATGATCGCCCTTTCCAAATTATACAATGCTTAGTTTATTCTGATGCTTATTTGTGGTTTAAATACAGACATCCATATTGATATATCACACAAAAATGAGATAATTACCGAAGCATTTAAAACAACAAAATTCCACTCACAGAAAGATTATGTTATGTTTGAATTGGATATGGCCTCAACTGTGTTAACGCTAGCTAAAGGAAAAGTGTAAACAAAATTATTAGGTAAAATGTCTCAGAGAAGAGTTAGTAACGAAACCGTATGATATAATCGAAATCAGACATAGGTGGAGCGATGGTCCTGATAAGTCAATCTGATTATAATGATAAGACTTATGAACAACTAGACATTATAGAGGTTTACGCTGAAATACGTAGAAAACCCTACGATGTACGCTAAAGAGATAAACAATGATTAATGATATGATTGCTAGGGTGAATTTATCAGGCACATGGTAGTACTGTCATACAAAGAGATACATATACGTCCAACGTGTATGCTTTAGTAAAGATAAATTAAGCGGATAACCCTTTGAGAACTATTGTTAATGACCAACACCTTGCAACATATAATATGTCTAAATTTTTATGTCATAGAATAAGGAAATATTCGAACTTCTTAAACCATACAATCAAGAATTCATACAATTTGGTTGAGAATGTCGATAAATGTGATGTAAATGAAAACGGTAGATTGGCGTGTTTCGTTATGGTTTCTTTGCACGTTAATATACGGGCACACAAAGCATTGGACTATTTTCAGCGTATATTGATTGATAACACAGTAATGTTAGTGAGAAGTAAAATGACACTGAGGCATGTTATTGAGATGATTTACACTTGTATATCTTCCAATTATTATATATTTAGGTATGTCCAATAAGTTAGAAATGGTACAATATTAGATTGAAAAAATTATAAAATGGAAATTTACTCAGCTACCATACTTAATTTAAAATCAAATCATCCCTATAGAATAAAAACGTTAACTTAAAATCGATGTCAGTTAGAAGCTCGAGGTCAAAGGATACATAATATAAGGATATTGAATTATGTAGACTGCAAGTAATATAAAATGCTAATGGGAACCCTCTAAACTGAATAGTAGCAATTATGATGAGTGTAATAAAAAAAATTAATCATAATTGGAAATATGCGAAGTCAGATAGACAAAAAAGAGGAGCAGAGGGTCATGGTAATACCTGACTTCAAATTAAGTAGGAAAATGAAAACGGTAGCATTTAAAATGCAATATACTAACCAGTTTATAACACCCCTACCCTAAGCACTATACTTTGAAACCAAAAAGAAAAAAATGAAACGTTAGATAAAAGAGGAGCGAATTAAAATCCATAACCTCATACATGTGGGTGAAACTATGCGCCCAATGAATGTAATAAAAGGGTAAAATCGAACGACATGCAAGTATGGCCATGTTAATAGATCAGATCTTGCACGTCATAGAGTACAGACAGCACATACAATTAATTCTAATGGTTGCAGGCGCGTAACAATTTGTGTTCGTGTTAGATCGACAAGACGGTTTGGAAAATCCATCCAATGCAAGTCGATTTATGAAATAATTCATGAAACAGCCATAAAAACATCACTTGGCTCGATTTGGAATACAGCAGTAAATAATGGAAGGAAGCGAAAGTTTCAAGAATTAGAATCAGAAATTCGCTCAAGTAAGAGAATGAGAACGTTGGATTACCATTACCTTGAAGATAGCGGGGTATGATTAATTAAACATCCCCAACTACTTTTACGATTATCCTCTAATTTTATGATTGACTACTTATTATCTCATTGTGTATGTTAATTTAGTTTCTTTATGTAGTGTAGAGTATGCGAATAAACATTTTCGTATTATTAAAAGCACATATATTTTGTACCATTACTATAATCATTCTTTGAGTAAGCAATTTTCGCAACTCTTTTAAGACACATTTTTTATTTTAAGCGCCTATCTCGATGAAACTTTTCATTTTTATTTTTTATTTTTACTAAGTAAAGTTATTTACCGTTAAAATTGTGTGACCTGTATATGCACAATATCTTGCCCCTCGTAAATGCTTCGTGTAAAAATGTAATTGCAAAGGATATGTTTGACGTGTGCAAAAAGGAATTGAAAATTTTCAATTTAGATTCATTTGGGTGAGTGATATTCGTGGAGTTAATTATATGTAATTTATTGCTTCTCAGCCCCTAAAAAACGCATACACTCACAGAAACACGCTTTAAGCTTATTTAGTGAATCGTCAGGTATTATTTGATCACGGTAATTTCACTTCGATGAGTGTACATCTGCAGGAACTGATTACTCTTATGTCCAAAAACGCACATATACAGACAGGGATAGCTTACGTTTATCAAGTGAATTATCTGTAGTTGTCATTTGATCACTTTTACTTAATTTCAATTAGAGTACACGTGCAAATACATACATACATGACACTCTTATCTAGTGATGAGGCAGTTATACTTAAGGGATCTACCAGTAAGTATAAATGGAACTGTTTAAACTAACATTACCACTTATAGTAATAATTTTCAAATTGTTTGTTGGACGACCTTTCCGTTAAAGAGCACTATCGAACCGAAATATACGGAGTAGAAATGAAGATAGTGGATGTAAACGCCTTGTTGAACACGACAATGTCTATTTTTGTATTTAAAATGTTTTGGTGTCTTTTGCAAGCAAATGGAAACTGAGGTCCATATCAGACCACTATTCACACACTCCATCAAGTATAAATCTATAGCAACGTTCGTCAAAATTCCAGAGGTGAATTAATCTATTTCTCAACAATAAACGTACCATCATTTATTTAACGGTGCTTTTCATGAGGACATTATTGCTAATAATCAAGGGCGGTTTAAATTATATATATATATATATATATATATATATATATATATATATATATATATATATATCGTTACCAGTTTCACCATTCTTTAAAATATAAGAACAAAACAACGTACTCCATGGAATAACATTTATTAATAAATCTTATTTCTACCAGTATCTACAGCCATTGTTCTGGATTCGTTAGTATATTCGTTCATCCAATCCAACTGTACATTGTAATTAATTCGTTTAATGTGCAGAAAATAATTCAAAACGAAATTAAATTGGACTGGAACAATCACATAACTGACAGGCCTTCAAAAATAGCCTACGTTACGCAAAATACGATACACCCATCAATTACGGACGTACCTGAAGTTCGAAGGCATGACACAAATCAAATAACGTCACGCAAAAGGGGTGGTCTAACGGTGCAAACAAAGCACTCCCATGATAAAGAAGAAGGGATTGTCACGACAAATTTACGGCTGGGATTGATGAACAAATTTTCTGTACGAATCCAGAATAGTGGCTGTAGATACTGGTAGAAATAAGATTTATTACCGCTGTAGCAAAGGTATTCATATATATATATAGTATATATATATATATATATATATATATATATATATAGATCTTTAAGTGACCATTGCATTATTTTGATTATACGTGCACATGTCGTTATATAAACAAAGCTTGCTCTCAAAGAAATATTCATCCAGTAGACTGGTTGTTTGGTTCTTATTTAAACTCTTCTATTGTCGCAAAATTTTTGCGTCCCCTATACACTAGAAACTGATCTTTTGTAGAATCTTACTTGCTATTCGATACAATATGTAATTTATACTGAAAACATATAGATAATCCCAATCCTATAACTATACGTTTACGTATAAGTTTTATAGAGTATTTGAGATATGTCGAAAAGATCTGGCACGTACTTATTATGCTTTTGTACTATTTATTTCAGCAAAAAATTAACATTATACATTTATGTATTGTATTAAATGTTGATGTCAAGAGTTGATTACCTGTATGCTGTTGGTATCAACCAAGCATTGCTTGAAGTTAAAAATGCAATTCATCGCATAGATCGGTTTTGTCCTTACCGCGTTCTTATTCAGGCACTTCCAGGCCAGAACTTAAACTATCTGGGAGTTTTCTTCAGTTTTACAATTCATCCGCTTCGCATTTTTCAGTTATACGCCATCTTATGATTCTTTATCAGCCTCGACATTTATAGAATGGTATTCGGCATCGCTTGTCGCCTTAAAATTCACACTAGCCATTGCTGATCTGTCAAAGTGAATCAAACACTTTATAACCCGGGACAGGTATAGTCAATAAAAGTTAGATAACAAGATTTGAAGATATTTATGCTATCATTGTAAACTCAACATAGAATAAGATCCCAAATACAATGCATCAAATATACCTGTTTCATCCGTTTTGTAAACTCACAACGTTCATGCCAGAGTTGACATTGCCCTGATTTGAACGGGAAGGCATCCGCTTCTGTTTTAGAACTCATTCTCCACGCTATTGTAACTGCGCATAGCCTGGTGGTACTTGATGACTGGCCAGTATGGAAAAAATTGGTTACTTTTATTGAAATTTATTTGCTAGCTTATGATTTGATTAGTTTATACTGGAAATGCAAACGAAATTATGTGCCATTGAGAAAATTGATTTCTTAACACGTACACAAGTGTACTTATAAACGATTTTCAAGCACGCATTAAATTAACTGTCTATTTTCAGTTAACATTTAATTTGTAAAATTTCCATTCTTAATAAACTTCCACTTTTGCTTTGAATGTTGATAAATTATATCTAAATTTCAGTTACACTAGTCTACTTAAAAATATGCTTGCTTAAAGTTTAGCTCAGAAGAAAGTCATACATACTTCTGACACCTTCTACGCATACCCCTGTGCATTAAATCAGAAGTTTTCAACACCATATGCGTCCAGTTGTCAATAGTTGAAGCCAACATCCTGTTTAACTTTAGTAGAACGTCGCGAAAGAGCTCATTTTGCACATGTTATGTTTCACACCGAAATTTTCGTGTTAATTAAATTAAATAGCCGTTGATTCGGTTTCATTTAATTCATATCCAGCTTCACGGTTTGTAATTTTACATCGATTATTTGTTACATGATAAGTTGTCAGTTTAAGTTATTTCGATCTTGCAATGTAAGATGCCATATGCTATGTTTTTCTGTATATATCAAGTTATGAGTTGAAAATGGTGAATCCTGCTGATAGACAGTTTCCATTTCTTTCCGAAAACTCCTATCTAATGTATTTTGTCTATCGTTAACGTAGTTTTTGCTTAATTAGGTAATTTTACGTTAATTTGCTAACCAACTGTGGCTTCATCTTCCTATGCTAATGCTCTTCAAGAGAATCCTATCTTTTAACAGAAACGCGTTGGCGAATATCACTACGAGAAGTTAAATCTATGATTTGTTTGTAAATTTATGCTAACCTAAGACTTTCTATTTCACTGCCAGAAGTAAAATTTATGGTTTATTTGGATGTTATGTTAACCTAAGACTTTCTATTTTGTAAATAACATGGTATTAGCTAACAAGTTTCACCCTGCCAACATTTTAAATAGTTTCTTTATGCCAATATGTGTTTGGAAAATTTAACACAATTGAAAACCAAATAGATGTTAAACTGTGTTCTTTAGATGAATAGTCAGATATGGTTGAATGTCAAGTTATAATCAGTGTAGATATTATTCTTTTGATAAAGCCCAAAATTAGTTATGCAGTCTGGTATTGCAACTCTAAATCATGAATAATTTTACTAACCGGGATATTTGATTTCATCTATGGTTTTGTCTTTTAACTTTTTACAAAATATTTCGTTGCTCGAACTCCCATAATAGTTTTCTGGCAATAATGAAAGTATGACCCGCTATTGCCAATTACTTTTATTTCTCTGCAAAGATATTCTTATTTAAATAATTTATGGTATCTTAATAAACGAGCATTATAATCCAAATAGTAGCCGATATATTTCTAATTTAACATAAATATAGGTTCAGCAAAAATAAACATTTTATGTTCGAAACTATTTTAAATTTATTGCATTGAACAATGCGATTTATCTTCTGCGCACATTAAAGTATGGTAGTATTTTGTACTAATATTTCCAATAAAATGCGCTAAATAGAGCGTGACAGTCGGTAGTAAAGGAGTTTGCGATTATATTTGTTCTGGAATGTTAATATATATGCTTTCGTTATAAATAAAGCAAAGCATAAGATAGCAAGTGAAATTCAACAACTAACGACCTTGACGAGTGTCTAATAAGGACAAATTCAGGCGTGTTCATTAATTGCATTTGCTATCATATGCAATTTTTAGTTTATAGTATCAATATATATATATATATATATATATATATATATATATATATGCATAGTAGCGTTTTCATGTACAAAAACAAAAAGAAAATTTATCTGATTCAAGGAACCATTGCTTTCTTATATTCTTCTCAATTATCTACGAATGAGCATCTTATTATATATAAATTGAAAGAACGAACAAAATCGGAAAATGTAAACAGGAACAGAGTGGGAAATAAGGGAGCAACCAATTAATTGCGTGTATCACCTCCAGTTAAAACTGAATCCCCGAGCATGATGCTTCTGCTTGCATGTTCGGGCATTGAGCTTTAACTGAAGGTGATGCACGCTATTGATTGGTTGCTCCCTTATTTCACACTCTCAATGTTTAAATTTATCTATTTATTTTGGCCTTTCAATTTATAGATAAAGACAAAATTTCTTTTACTTTTTTTCAGATGGAAAGGACACTATAAATTTGATTAAGTCTTGCATTCAAAAAGAACATATATATATATATATATATATATATATATATATATATATATATATATTCGTTGCGTGGCGGTGATAAAAATTACATTTAATCAAAATTAAAAGTAATTATTATTAACGCCGGCGCACCCAGTTTTCGTTTAATTATATTTATGTTTATTTCAATACCATTTCCACATGTAACGCGGAAGCTATTTTATAATGACAGATTAGGGATGGTTCGTTGGAATTTTAAGGCTAAAGGGATGCTATATCAGCTCTAACCAAGAAACATTAGTTAGTATAAAACTGAAAATTGTGTGTATAGCGCGGCAGTGTAGCTCAATTGTTAGATCACTTGATACCGAAGCAGACGTGCCCAGGGTCGAGCCCTGACCGAGGCAAATTTTGGATAGTACTTGATAAGTTCCCAATAAGGACGGAACCAGTCTACTGGGTGAATTGGCTTTTCCGCACTATGCAATACTTAATTTATACTGGAAAATGTATGTAAACAATGGGCAGGTTTTTATATCAAGATCGCAAACTTGATTAAAATTAATTTATTTAACTGTAATACACTACATGAAATTTAATTTATTACTGACTTCATCTTTTCAAAATTGCTTAAAAGCAGGTTTCCAAGGAATCCTGGACTCCAACAACGCAGATGTATTTATTTTTCATTGTCAGATTCTATGCTATGAATAGAACTTCTAAAAGAGCTAATATTATTCTACATATAAATTAGTTTTACCTTTGTTTTACTAATGTACTTGAACAAAATAGGCATGGATGGGGAGAATCTATCAGTGTTTCTGATTTTTTCTTAATTTTCAACCGGGTTGACATGATAATCCTGTAGATTCACAAATTCCAATTATTTGCTCCTATTTGACATTTTTACGTTTGTGCACTTATGCTACATATTATATAATCAATCGCTGAAAGCTGTATCCTAATGTCGATTTGATAATTTTTGTATCGTTGTTGATAATTTTTATACTGATGGTTCTTACATGTTGCTAGACGTTTTCATACCAGCAAGATGAATGATAAGTTTTCTGAAAGAAAATGCACAAGCACTATACTGGGAATAGGCGATGTAGTGTGATTTAAGTAATTATTCCCAATGTTACTTACAATTATTTTCTCTGCTATAAAATCATTTTAACTCAAGTCGTTTTTAGCTATCTGTTTTATGAATTCTTTATTGCATATAACAGGTAATGTCACTGTTAGAGATTCGCATTAATAATTCAACTGTACAACATGAAAGTTATCATTAAAATTAAATTTAGTTTGGATTGTACAATTTTCTGAAATTTTTCACCGTTTAGTATGTTGTTTCTAATTTGCGCATCCTACTAGACATGAACACATAAAATTAACTAACACATACACATTGCTCCGTAGTGTGTTGGTCGTGGCATATGAAAAGAGAAAGCATGCTACTACAGAGGTGTCTAAAGTTACGGACCCTATGCTGACTGGTTATTTGTGCAATACAGATGAAGGATGAATGTCGTAGCGATTTTTAAAGAAGGTAAATAAATCGAGAGATGCCTAATGCCCGTTGAGTCTATATGCTTCGCCGAGTGAAGTCGTAAAACGGCATACGCAAATACCTCAGCCACAAAATTCTTTGCCGCGCTTTGTGTTGTGTGAACTTTCTGGCCTACATTATTTGGCTAAACGAAATCTGAAATTATGATTCATTTGATTGTTTTCGCATATTTTTTGATATACACTAACTTTTAATATTAACCCTGGCGTTCGACAACTATGCGAACATAAGTGCGACAAGAAATTAATTTTATTTCCTCCCTGGAAAAATTCATATTACTGCAGTTCTGCAACGATGGTTATATCCATATATATATATATATA
>JAQBSW010009199.1:0-30071 GCA_029291075.1 Eudiplozoon nipponicum | reverse complement strand
AGATATTTTTATGTTGATTCTCCCAGAGATTCAAAATATTTGATATGTCATCCAAATATCGTGATAAAAATTATTTATTTAAATCAAGTTTGCGATCTTAATATAAGCACCAGCTAAATTTCATGCATACACTATTCATTATAAAGATAATATTATATAATTTATAAAAGGCTATCCATGCAATACTGGATGAATTTCCGTTTCTCTCTTCATAGTTTCAATTGATCTGTGCCAGTCTGAACAATAACCGAGTGGCATTTAATATTCCGCCATTGTCCTCAGCTCGACGATATCTTCCTTGTGTTGAACTGCTACATTTTAGCACCGAATGTGCCTTGACACGTGTTTCCTAATTTGTCAAATTTCAAAGCCACGTTGTCTTAATGAAACTCTGTATTGTGGAGTTTATGCCACAAGATGAAATGTTAACCGTCATTCGAAATTTTATGCTTATTCTCTTGCACCAATTTAACTCCAAATGCTAATTTTGTGTGATAATTGATCATTAAATGTCATCTTGCTAAGATTATGTTGAGCTTTTTGTTATGAAAAAGGTTAAATTACACTAAAAGAAAATATTTATCCAATTTAAGGTTATTTGGATTGTCGACCGACATTGACCTCCTTAAATGTCGACCGCGTTTGCGTGTTTGTCATGTGCTTGAATTGAGTATGTTGCTCAAACGAATTCTAATGAGATGAATGTCTCCGTTATCTTGCATAAATAGGCCCGCACATATTGGCAGTCATCAATTAATTTGAAAACATCCGGACAGGAAGTATCTTCTGTTCGCTTTCACTGTTCTGCTGTCTGTGGGCCTGATGATGGCGGCGGTGACTGTATTGCCGCAAGCCGTGCACGACGCGACCGAAAAAGCGGCCGTAGCAGCCGTGAGCGGATACTACGGTGATGATGACGGAGATTGGTAAATGAGGCCGGCAGCATGCATTTCTAAACATAATGCGAACGCAACTTTACATCATTTAGGCACTGTTGTTGGTTTTCTTCCAATTTTGAAGAATAAATTTTTCATTTATTATCACAATACCTCATTTTATGTTTGCAATTGGATGGTCGTAAAGTGTAAGACGGATGAAGGAGTGAAAATATTTTTCTGTAACTACATAAAAGAAGAAAGGTGAACTACAAGATGAAATGTCGAACCTAGCTGGTATTTAACTGGAATGGCTGAAACCTTTTGTAATTACGCAATTTCTTAAACATATCTTAAAAAAACGAAAAGTTTCAAAATGTCTTTCTATTAAGTAGTTTCACTGATAAAGCACCACATTTAATACATAAAAATGCTTTGAAAAAACATGTTGCACCATATGAAATAGTTTAATTACCTCGTTCTTGTTTGTCACATGAAGATGTTTGTCTCCAGCGTCCGCCTTTTGATTTCGAACCTACCAAACTTCGGTTCCGGTAAACTATTTTAGCGGAATGCACGTTCCACTTACAATTTGGCAATCAATATATCAAGTGGAACATATAAGTTTAACCATCTAATTTATACTTATTTTTAGATCTCTTAAGCATAACTCTCTTTTCACTAAGTAAATGTATGCCAAGTTTTATTGTTTATTTGTCTAAATGTGTAAAATCATGAAAATGTAATTTCAGTGATTTAATAACACACTAGATATGCGTACGAAATGCCTGTGTGTATGTGTTCTCGTTTGTTTTTATTGAAAATTAAAACAGTTATTACTAGTGTACACTCATCTCAGTGAAATTACAGCGATTTAGCAACATCTGGCGATTCACTATATAAGCGTATGTCATGCGTGTTATTGTATTTTTGTGGGTGTTTGTTTAAGACAGTGAAATATCCCGTTACATATAATTAGCGGCACGAGTATCATTCATTTAAATGGGACTCAAAACGATAAATGGAAAAATCTTCGCTCAGGTCAGACCTATTTTATACTTCTTTCTGAAATGGAAGTAATTAAGAGTGGCATCTTGGTAAGTGAGGGTAATACATTGTGATTATACGGGTGCAAAAAATTTACGGTAAATAATCAAAAGTTTGTTAAATGAAATTAGATAAGGATAAAGAAAGGAAGTTAAAATACAAATAAGGAGTGGTCATAAATAAGTTTTAAAATTTGAATGCAAAAGTAATCAAATAATATTATAAAGAAAATATGTTTTATATACTGTGAAGAACACCATAAAAAGTGGCTGAAACGATGTAAAGTTGTATCCGCATTACGTGCATAAATGCAGTCTGTCAGCCTATATAAATAATCTCCATAATCTTCATCATCGTTGCATCTTTTCACATCTGCTAGGGCAACTTTCTTCGTCGCCTTGTGCACGACCTGCGGCAAAACTCTCACCGGCGCCATCATCAGGCCTATGAACAGCAGAACAACGAATGCGAACATAAGAGACTTCATGCCAGGATGTCGTCAAAATTATAGATGACTGTAAAAGTGTCCGGGCCTATTTATGCAAAATATCCGAGTCATTTATCTCGTCAACAGTCATGAGAGTGTGAAACTCAATGTAAGCACATAAAACACACGAAGGCACCCTCCAATTTCAAGGATAACAATGTTGATCGACTATTCACGAAACGTCAAGTTTGACATATATTTTCCTTTTGCGTAACTTAACCTTTTTCATACCGAACTAGTTCCAAAATCCATCACAGAATGCTAGTTAATGCTAAATTATCACACAAATTTAAATATTGGACGCAACTTGATGCATGAAAATGTGCATAAAATTCTGAATGACGATTAACAATTTAACTCATCAATACTGTACTCATTTTTAATATATTTTCCATTCTTTTAAACTTGTTTCCTGAAATCCACCATAGAGATGTTTATTAAGGCAAAGTTGGTTTGAGATTTGACAAAATTGGAAACAATGGTTAAGGCCACTTCACTGCGGAAATAGAGCAGCTCAGCTCGAGGAAGATATCCTTGAGCGGAAGATAATGGCAGGAATATTAAATATCACTTGCTTATTGTTTTAATTGGCACAGACATGTTTAAACTATGAGGAGAGATACGAAAATGTCTGAAGTATTGCCCACTATACATTAGAATACTTGCGGAAAAATGCAAGAATATACTAGGAACAACAAAGTTTTTGCGAAAATTTGATAGGCAAGTATGTGAATTAAATAAAAGTAATAATTTGGAACCTGGGTTTTGTCCAAACACGTGAATTTTGCCTCGACTACCATCATCTGTGTGCACAATTGCCTTTATTTCAAGGAATATTTTATACTCTCTTTTAAAATCGTTCATCGGTCGATACCAAAACTGTCCAAATTGAGGAAACTATTATCAAAAGTGAGAAAGTGACGATCTTGTTTGATCGGATTAAAAATAAGTTTTGCGATTATCTTCCTGACACCAATGACATCAAAGACTTCATTGGGCATGTACAAAAACATTCAATTTATATTTGTGGGGATATACTACCGTCAGATCAATGGTGTAGCTATGGGAAGCTGCATTGCACCCTCCTGGAAGATGTACACATGTAGCAACTAGAAAATACAAGCTTAAAATGTTTAATTGATCAGTGCGTTCTCAACAAAAGCTATGTAGATGATAAATTGCTGTTCATCCCAGAAGCACCAGACCCATCCGAAATCCTCAAGCAAGCCATTGGAGCCGATTCAGACATTAAATTCACTCTCAAGGTAGAGTAAGACAATAATTTCTCCTTCCTTGACATCAAACTCACTCGAGAAGCAGATATCGATATGACACTGGGTAAACGTAGAAAATTCACTTTCGCCGGGCAATACATTCATTACAAAAACATTTTGTGCCAAAATCCCACAAAAGAAACTTGTTTATCAATCTAGCAAACAGAATCAGGTGGATCTGTCCTAAACAAAAGATCCAGGAAGAAATGAGCTACTTGAGGAAAATTTTGCCACGGCACAACTTATCTGAGCGGTTGATTGTTGTCAACATCAGAACACGGCAGATTCGCACTAGAAAGAATACCGTCAAGCTGGTCTTCATAAACTTTAGAGGCGACTTACCTACCTCAGTAATTGCAAGGCGGCTGCATAGAATAAATAAGGAGAAATTTCCTAGTGTTAGAGTCAATATCACATTTAGCACACAGGGAATAATGAGTTAGGATGCCAAAGATCAATGTTCAATTCTCTCCAAATAATTTATAGTCTACAAATTGTTATGTACGTGCAGTAGGACATATTTTGGACGTACGAAAAAGAAACTGATTAAGAGAATGTAGCAACATTTACCGCAGATATTGATTAAAAAGACTTGACACCGTCATAAAAATCAGCTATTTCAGATCATATTTTTAAACATGGCACCCAGTCAATTTGACCAATTTCTCAGTTCTACTTAAAGTATAATTAGAAAAATAAATATCTATTTATGTAGCTCTTTATATAGAACAACAAACACATGGCTTAAATATACAAAAGTTTAATAAACATGATATTGTAATTGACTGATCACGAGTCAAGAAACCCAATAACAACTTAATAGCATCTATGAAAGACCAAACACCCTCTCGAATATACTCAACAACAATCGATCGGATTTAAACAAACTGAAAGGGATAAAGCAAATGAATATACGGAAACAGGAATTACGAAACCATAAGAGCATTCAACACTGTAATTTGCGCACGTGCTGTTACCAATTGGAAAAAACAAAAAAACGGAACAAGGTAAAAGGAAATAATTCACTCGGAAAATAACATTCTTACACGTTACGTCCAGCCGTACGATCTATTGGTTAACTCTGAAGCCATCACTACAAGAATCACCATATCTCAGACATGTCTTTGAAACACAGCGAGAAATATCTTTACATGCAAACAGACACACACAGACACAAACGCATACACACTCTTCTAATCATCTCAAATAAGATATAGAAGTTAAACCAAGTCAGATTTGTTGCCACGCACAAAATCAAATGAAAATCCAGAATGTGTATAAATAAAAAGTTTTTTAGTAAATTTTAGTATCCTCAAAATAAATGGCCATTATCTACTTTGTTATTAATGTGTTTTTTTCCTAATTATTATTTATTAGATACAATCCTTGCTAAAATATATGGTGAGTATAGGGCGTAATCCTGGCTTCAACTCACGAATCGCCATTACACACAAAACGAATGTTCACTTGAAATTACACCTATTATTCATACTGAATTTAGTTTATCCTTCGTGTCATATTTAAACTAATGAGTTACTTGTTGCGCAACACCTAATAAACATTTGCTAATGCATTGGTTCTCCGAAATAATTTTTTAATCTAACTGTTATATATTTAATTGAATGATGTCATGATTACCGCGAAATGTGATAAATTAAAAGCCAATATGCACGGCTTCGTTGGAGTAACAGGTGTTTAGAAGCGGTAGTAAATTTAGATTTTGGTGAAATTTTGTATATCGTGAAATTCATTGCGTTGGCACTATATACCGAATGGACGAACATTGTTTTGCACCATTAGCATGCTCGCTTTATGTTATATAGATTCAATTGGCTTTGCGGTCGCACTATCGGAGATTTCATATGGAGATAACTCCACTACTGCTCATATGCACATTCGTATAGGAGATTGTACTGTCCAACAACATTGAACGAAAGCAGTTCGTATATATATTATTAAACGAGCATTGGTTGCGCGGTCGGTGATAAAATTTATTTATTTAAATCAAATTTGCGATCTTAATATAAGCACCAGCGAAATTTCATTCATACACTATTCATTATAAAGTTAATGTTATTCAATTTATAAAAGGCTATTCGTGCAATACGGGATGAATTTCCGTTTCTCACATCATAGTTACAACTTATCTGTGCCGGTCTAAACAATAATCAAGTGACATTTAATATTCCGCCATAGTCATCAGCTGGACAATATCTTCCTAGTGTTGAACTGCTCCATTTTAGCGCCGAATGTGCCTAGAAACGTGTTTCCTAATTTGTCAAATTTCAAAGCTACGTTGTCTTCATAAAACTCTCTATGGTGGACTTTATATCATAAGACGAAAAAGAGAACAATAATTGAAAAATCAGTACAGTGATGAAGATTTAAAATGTAAATTAAAATTCACTGTTACTCAGAATTGACGGCGCTCTAGACGGCAACAAAATAAAATATTGTTAACGCAAAGTTAATATCTAGGCACAAAATCCAAGTCATAATAAACACAATAAATAAATCCAGAATTTTTTAGCAGTGCAGTTTATGTTCACGTATAATGGATTAAAAGACATACAAAATACAAATCCTCGTTTTGAGTGTTATCATACAATAATCCACTGCATGTTACCAGAGTATTACGCGCGGGTGTTTATTACAATTAAACAAACCCCTATTAATTACAAATAAAATTGCAGTTCAAGAAATATCAATTAAAACTGCTTGAAACTAACAGAGATTGTTTCTAAAATCACAGTTAAGAGAATGATTGTCTAAAACCAGAATTCGTATATGTGACCCTAAGGAAAACCGTATCTGTCGAAATTGAGATTCGTTGGGTTGTAACGCGGAGCCGCGTGTTAAAAACTAATAGTAGAATAAAAGTTAACGAAGTGTGAGATTCGGGCCAGGAGTATTAATATCTGCTTAGACTAAATGGAACTTAATAAATTTAATAGTTGCAAATCAATTGCAGTAATTTCTGCCCTACTATCAAAATCGCATATATTTATTAATATAACCGATCGTTTTGTAGTTGATTTATTCTATGAACTTTATCTCCTGAAACTCATGTTTTACTCGAACTTATTATTTACAACACATATTTCTCATATAATTCCTGTAGTGATTTGTTAGCTAGAATAGTCACGTACATACACACATGATTCTCGCCCGCAAACCTGCTTCATCTTCTATTAGCTGCATATTGTTGGAATAAGGAAAACATGTGAGATTTCCTTGATTAACACACAGTTTAGAGTCACATTACTGCGCATCGGATCTCCTCTAAAATCGAATCATTTAATACACTGATAATTGTATTAGTTTCAGATTAACATTCTTTGCGCTCTACTTTTTAACGTCATAAGTGCAATCTGTTTTTGTACGATTCCCTAAGAATGTCAGCGCAAGTAAAATTTCTAGAACGATTTCCATGTGCAGACGAAGTTACATACATTTTGACCATTAATTAGAGACAAATAGGCTTATGTAAACGCCCAGGGTGCATGTAAATGCCGTGCGACATTGCAAGATGAAGAACAGTTCAGGAAATTTTCTAAGAACAGATACTGTGGGTGGCTGTTATCATCACAGAAAAAGCGTTCACCGACAACTGCCGTTCAAGTTACATAGTGTTGCAGTGTCTAACAGTACTCCTAGACACCTATTGTATGCCTTGGCTGGTTGGTTGGTGATCCTTTGTGTGGATACACAGGAATCATTAGAGTTGTCGAAGCCGAAGAGATGAGTTTCAGTTCGAGAGCTAGGAATTTCATTGTTGAAGATCTGCGGCAATATCGTGGCGGCTGGCACCCGTAGAAATCCGATTAATAGGTAATCTATTACGCATAAGGAATTGTGCTGCAACATAAAGTTTGACGTGACTGAAGACTAAGTGACGAGATGACACAAATTGGTAAACAAAAGTCCAGAAGTCGGTGTAGGTAGACAGTCAATTTGAGATAGCAACAGCAATCACCCGTAACGCGCATAGCAGAAGTGATTAGTGTAAATCCGCCGTGCTTATAGGCGCAAGGTTGCACGCCCTTGGTCAACGGCAAATTTCACTTGTTTTAATTGGTGCCGCATAATGAAATTTAATTTCTTTTTGGTAATACGTCGGCAAATTTATCTGAGGAGTTAGATGAGATTTAATTATTTAGGGAAAGCAGTGCAATAGACATAATAAATGATTGTATACGAGCATTTGATAAGTTTGCCGAATAATGTGTGCATATCATAGATTAGCTTTTTTTATGGAAACATATGCCGAGAACATAAATTTGGCGTTGAGTGGAATATGGTAGTACGTAATTATGAAAAAAAGATATTAATGCACAATAAACAGAAACGGAACGAAACACACTCTTGCATTCGATGTGAGGTAACTTGCTGTTGATAAAATTTTCCCTAATCCAAATCGTATTGTAAGAAAACTTTCGGTAAAATATACCAACAAAAATTAATTTTATTCCAATAAGTGCTGCAAGTGGAATGTGGAAGTGGTGAAGTGAATAGAATTTAGTGCAAATATTGTAAAATTAAATTCACGTTTAGGAGATTTGTGTCCTATAAAATAAACCATCATAAATTATTTTAACATGTACGTGTAAGTTATCAAAGTAAGTATGTGCGATTACTGAAAGAATAATTTCCATTTCTAATAAACTGGTGATAGCATTGAATTAAAGAGATCGGTTCAGTCTCTCTGGGCCTTCATCAATTACATGCTTAAATTTCCGTAGGAGCAGGCACGATTATTAATACACGAAGACTGTAACTTTTAATACATAATTTACAATATTAAATCAAGCTATTTACTGTAACAATGCGCGTAATTGGACATATTACTGTAAACAACTAACATGTGCTTCTTGGACAGGTTTTCCAACAAGTTGAACCAATTTGGAATCTCGTGATACTCGAAGCTCGCACTAGCAAACACCTATCGTTTATTATACAGCAGCCAAATTGAAAGTCAATATATTTTCTGTTGAAGAATAGGAAATGAATTTTGATTATATATTCTTGTTTAACATGCTATTTAGTACATTTATTAATTTGCGAAATGCAATGTCAAAAACACCATTTCAATAATTGTTAATTTTTTTATATTGATTCTCTTCCTCTAGATGCCGATACAATTTAAGCCACTTTATTACATATAGTGGTTTATAATAACGGAATTAAAATTTAGGCTACATTGGATTACATTACATGTTAACCAATGAGTGAAATGTAATCAATATGAACTGACCGTGACCTCAATAGCATTATTTATATGTGAAAAAATGACACGCACCTGCCTTGCTTTACGTGGTTTTAAGTCGATTTTCGTAATTATTGAAATTCAACAAAAAGTATAATTAGGCCACCTACTTAGTCTGTCGTTAATTACTTGTAAACCGCCCTGCGATGAAGTATCTTCTGTTCGTTTTCGTTGTTATGATGTTTGTGTGTCTGATGATAGCTGCGGTCACGAGTACGACAGACACCGCGCACAGGGCGGCCAAAAAAGTAGCCGTAGCTGCCGTCAAAGGATACTATGATGACGACGATGATGAAGATTGGTAATTCATACCGACCAGATGCCTTCTCCTTATTCTTATGGTATAAAATATCAAAAGAAAATAAAATTTCACATTATTTGACTTAAAATATACACATAGAACTTTAAACGTTTTCTTCATGTTTTGCTTTCAACTACAAAAATTTGAAAGAAATCGATGAGCCAATATTTGGCTAAGCTATATACCGTCACCTAATAAAGTGTACGAGAATCACTTTATCTGCGCGTACTGATAAATTATAAACACGTCTTTGCACAGCATAAATAAAACCAACCTCACATATCTGCGTTGGTTTTATAGTCTGTGTTCTATGCATATGGATAACAATGTCTATATTTTAACCTATTACTGTCTAGCCAGTTGATGATGAATTTCCAATAAGAAGGAAACTGTTCTACTGGATGAATTACTTTTTCAACGCTATGAAATTCTAAGTTATTAAGGAAAAAGCTATGTACTTAACGGGTCAGGTGTTTATATCAAGATCGCAAACTTGATTATAGTAATTGTTATCACTGCGCGCGTAACTATATATTAGTTAAATTATATATATATATATATATATATATATATATATATATATATATATATATATATATATATATATATATATATATATATATTTCGTAAGGTAGTGCGTTTTCTGACGAATAATGACAGATTGGCGATGGTCAGTTGTAACTTATTGTCTTAATCGATGTCATATAAGCTCCACGTAAAACAAAATTTACTAAATGCGATAAATTAGTATATAACTAAAAAATGGCTTATTATTCGGCAGGGTGGCACGGTGGTTAGAGCACCAGTTTTCGATATAGACGTGCTCAGTTTTAAGCTCTGTACGCGACAAATTCCGTTCAGTTCATGGTGAGTTCCAGACAAGGACGAAACCGATCTACAGGATGAGTTGCTTTTTCTACACTACACAACTCTTTGCTTATACTGACAAATGTATCTCGTTAATGGGTATTTTGTTTATTGCATAGTATTACAATTAAATTTTTTAACCGGTTAAATTTAACGGTGAAAACAATCTAAATAATGACGCTGACATAATAGCATCCAATTTTAGTATGTTTATTGCGAATTATGTGAGAGAAATAGAGCCAAAGTGAGCTAATGGAGGTGATTATATGAAAATCTAAAATCAGAATGGAATGGAGGAGCCTTTTTGAACCCTTCATGTGAGACTTTTTCTTCTGTTAAGTCATTGAATGGAGAAAAGTAGAACAATTATGCATTAGCTAGTAAAACTCATCACGGAATTGCAAACGCCACCAGATTCCAAAGAAGACGTGCCTAGGATCCAGCCCCGTTCGTGGCAAATTCTGGAGAATACATGATGAGTACCCAATAAGGACGAAACCGGTCTACTGGTTGAACTGCATATGCTACACTATACCATTCTTTGTTTATACTGACAAAATGTAGGGCCTTAATGGGTCAAATATTTATATAAAATACGCTAAATTGATTATATTAAATGTTATCACAGCCCGCGCAACCAATGTTCGTTTAATTATATAAATGTTCATTTCAATACCAGTTCCCATCTGTTGCGGTGTCTGTTCAGCAATTAAGATTGCTGATGGTTTTTTGGAACTTTAGGTATAAATGGATGGCATTTAAGCACCACCTAAAAATAACTAACCGAGTTACTTTAGTTAATATATGACTGAAAATAGTTTGTAGTGTGCAGCAGTGTCGCTCAGTGGTTAGAGTACCAGATTCCGAAGCAGACGTGCCCAGGTCCGAACCTTGTTTGCAGAAAATACTGGCCAGTACTTGATGAGTACCAAATAAGGTCGAAACAGGTCTACTCGCTGAATTGCCTTTGTTGATACTGACAAAATGTATGGACGCAATCAATATTATGGTAAATTTTATCGCTACCCGCGCAACTAAGGTTCATTTATTTATATAAATTTTCATTTCAATACCAGTTCCCAATTTAGTGTGCTGTCTGTTCAATAATGTCAGATTGTGGATGGTTAGTTGGAACGCTAGGTCTAAATGGATGTCATATGAGCTACACATGAAAAAGAAAAAAATAACTGGGCTACATCAAATAGTATATGATTGATAATTGTGTGTAGAGTATGGCAGTGTAGCTCATTGCTTAGAGCACCAGATTCCGAAATTAAGGTGCCCAAGTTCGTGCCCGGTTTGTGGTAAATGGTGGCCATTTTGTGATGAGGACCCAATAAAAACGAAACCGGTCTACTGGACAAATTTGCGTTTGTTACACTATACAATTTTTAGTTTACACTGTAAAAATGTAAGGCCTTAATGGGTCAATTGTTTTTATCATCGCCCGCGCAACTAATGTTCGTTGAATAATATGAATATTCATTTCAATACCAATTCCTATCTGGTGTGGTTTCTGTTCAGTAGCTAAGATTGGGGATGGTTTGTTGGAAATTTAGGTCTTAATGAATGGCATTTGAGCTCCACCAAACAAAGAAAAATCTCACCGAGTAACATTAGTTAGTATATGACTGAAAATTGTGTGTATTGTGCGGCAGGGTGGCTCAGTGGATAGAGCACCAGATTCTGAAGCAGACGTGCTCAGATTGGAGCCGTTTTTGCGACAAATATTGGCCAGTACGTAATGAGTACCCAATAAGAACGATACATGTCCACTGGATGAATTGCCTTCCCTACACTATAATTTAAAAAAATTATATCGACAAAACATATGGACGTAATGCTCAGGTATTTTTAACAAGTTCGTATCCTTGATTATAGTAAATGTTATGAAACTTCGCGCAACTAATGTTCGTTTAATTATGTAAATGTTCTTTTCAATACCAATTCCCTATCTAGTACGGGTATGTTCAGTAATGACACATAGGGGAGGGTTATTGTTAACTGTTGGATTTAATGGATGACTTACGCGTTACAATTAAAAGAAAAATATAACAAACCAATATACATTATTTAGTATATGACTGAAAATTGTGTATAGAATTCAGCAGGGTGGCTCAGCAGTTAGAGAACCAGATTCCGAATCAGACATACTGAGGTTCAGAAACCCGTCAGCGGCAATTTCAGGTTAGTGCGAGTGAGTTTCACTGGACGGAGGGTCACTTCATGGATTATCTTTTCTATAATATACAAATCACCAGATTATATTGTCAAAATATAAGTACCCACTGCGTCAGGCTATAATATTAATTTGTAACCTTGATTATCTTAAAGAGTTTATATTTTATCGAGAAAATGCTAACTGTGTCTTCCAGTATCTTCTTTATCTTCATCATGATGCACAAGAAAGAATGGCAATAGTCGTAATCTATCTGCGAATAAATAAATAAATCCTTGATACCAGAAGATTGTGCATATATATACCTGTAGCAATATATATATATATATATATATATATATATATATATATATATTCCTATTTCTTCGTTGCACAAGACTGGCCAACTGGATAAAATTATTCTCTAACAAGAAATTTGATTTAAACACATATCCCAACCATCTTAATTGAATATATATCAATACAGGGTGTATTTTACACTTACTTTCTTAAATGAGGTTACAACGATGGGCATCCCGGTAAGGAGGACGCCAGATACTGCGATTACAAGTGTGCAAATTATTTCACAGTAAATATCTAACAGTTAGTAAATTTAAATTGGATAAGGGTAAGGTGTTTCAATTGGATAGAATGTTAAAATTAAAATAAAAAAGTTTCTTAAAATAAATTAGTAAATTGTCTGCTTTAGAAATCAAATAAAGAGATTATTAAGAAAATTTTATTTTTCAAAATTTGAAGAATATCAGCATAATTTGCTAAATGGTGCAAAATTTTCATTCATATTACGTGTAAAAATGCATCCTATCGGCATTCTATACTAACCCCTTTCTTCATCACCGTCGTATCCGCTCACGGCTGCTACGGCCACTTTATCGGTCGCCTCGATGACGGCATGCGGCCAAACAGTCACCGCTGCCATCATCAGGCCCACAGACAGCAGAACAGCGAAAGCGAACAGAAGATACTTCATGTCAAGATTTATTCAAATTAATTGATTATTGCCAATGTGTGTGGCCTATTGATATAAAATATCCGCGTCATTCGTCTCGTCAATATTCGTGAGAGTGGGAAACTAGTTATGAGCACATGACAAACACGCAAAAGCGGTCGACATTCAAGAGGTCACTGTCGGTCGACCATTCAAGTAACGTCTAAATGTACACATATTTTTTCTTTCGGCGTAACTTAATTTTTTTTCAAAACGAACTAGTTCAGCATAATTATCGCAGGCTGAGTTTTTAATGCTAAATTCATACAAAAATGTAACTATTGGAGGGAAACTGATGCACGAAAATGCGCATAAATTTGCAAACGGCGGTTATAACAATTTCTAGGCATTACTGTATTCATCGTTCAATTATTTTTCTCTTTTTCAACTTTTTTTCATGAACTCCATCTTTCACGTATTAATTTTATTTCTTGTTCTTCTTGCTATAGCCGAAGCTGATGCAGGAACAGCTACGATTACTAATTTGTGAAGACCATTTCACTCATTTTATATTCAATACCGTAAGTGGCAATTCCCAGTTTCCCATATGAAAGTTAACATTATTTAATTTAGAAAAGTCTACACGTGCAATACTGGATGAATTTCCGTTTCTCTTCTCGTAGTTTCAATTGTTCTGTGCCAGTCTGAACAATAAGCAAGTGGCATTTAATATGCCGCCATAGTCCGCAGCTCGACGATATCTTCCTTGTGTTGAACTGCTCCATTTTAGCACCGAATGTGCCTTGACCTGTGTTTCCTAATTTGACAAATTTCAAAGCCACGTTGTCTTAATAAAATTATGTATGGTAGAGTTTATGCCACAAGATGAAAAAAGAGAAAAATAATTGAAAAATGAGTACAGTAATGAAGAGTTAAAATGCTAACCGTCATTCGAAACTTTATGCTAATTCTCTTGCATCAGTTTAACCCCGAATGTTAAATTTGTGTGATAATTGATCAATAAATGTCACCTTGCTAAGATGATGTTGAGCCTTTTGTACTTAAAAAGGTTAAATTACACTAAAAGAAAATATTTATTCAATTTGAAGTTATTTGAATTGTCGACCGACATTGACCTCCTTGAATGTCGACCGCGTTTGCGTGTTTGTCATGTGCTTGCATTGAGTATGTTACTCACACGAATTCTAATGAGATGAATGTCTCCGTTATTTTGCATAAATAGGCCCGCACATATTGGCAGACATTAATTTGAAAACATGCTGACATGAAGTATCTTCTGTTCGCTTTCACTGTTCTGCTGTCTGTGGGCCTGATGATGGCGGCGGTGACTGTATTGCCGCAAGCCGTACACGACGCGACCCAAAAAGTA
Source organism: Eudiplozoon nipponicum (assembly GCA_029291075.1). Lineage (NCBI taxonomy): Eukaryota > Metazoa > Platyhelminthes > Monogenea > Mazocraeidea > Diplozoidae > Eudiplozoon > Eudiplozoon nipponicum. The sequence goes on along the minus strand of JAQBSW010009199.1, from coordinate 15,457 downwards.
GCCGTAGCAGCTGTGAGCGGATACTACGGTGATGATGACGGAGATTGGTAAATGAGGCCAAAGAGATGCATTTCTTAACGTAATGCGAACGCAACTGTACATCATTTAGGCACTGTTGTTGGTTTTCTCCAAATTTTGAAGAATAAAGTTTTATTAATTATCACTATAGCTTAATTTGCTTTTGCAGTTTTTTGTAAATTCCATTACATGTTTAAATGTGTTTGATACACGAAAAAGTATGTTGAAAGTAATTTGTAGAGTGTGGAGATATGCTTTCTCCACCGTCCTTCCTAATTGATTCTTAAGAAACATTATGTGTGTTTGAAATCTATTGATAAGTCTGCTGTCTCAAGTATGGTGGTGATCCACACGCAAGTAAATAAAGACATGTTTCTGGATCGTTTGCCACAGCAATTTGGTGAGGCAGAGAACATAACCAACTGAGATTGTAAATGATTTGGTACACATAGTTTCATAGAGTTAGATATTTAGGAATGGGAAATTATTTTAGAATAAAACCATGGTAACAAATTTGTTACCACTAGCATATTCAATTAAAAACCGAGAATATTTTGTAGAACTATGTTTAGTAATCTCAAAATAAATGGCCTTTATGGACGTATATAAATAAAAAAATTGTTTAGTAAATTTAAATATCCTCGAAATAAATGACCATTATCTACTTTGTTATTAATGTTTTTTTTCCTAATTATTATTTATTAGATTTTGTGAGTTATATTTAAATGTCGCATTGTCGATGACTTTGTGTAAAGTAAGCTCCACTACTACTGGATACACATTTGTACTAACATTTTGATGGTCGAAATTTACCATAATCCTTGCTAAAATATATGGTGAGTATAGGGCGTAATCCTGGTTTCAACTGACGAATCACCAGTACACACATAACGAATGTTCATTTAAAATTACACCTATTATTCATACTGAATTTAGTTTATCCTTCGTGTCATATTTAAACTAATGAGTTACTTGGTGCGCAACACCTAATACACATTTGCTAATGCATTGGTTCTCCGAAATAATTTTTTAATCTAACTGTTATATATTTAATTGAATGATGTCATGATTGCCTCAAAATATGATAAATTAAAAGCCAATATGCACGGCTTCGTTGGAGTAACAGGTGTTTAGAAGCGGTAGTAAATTTAGATTTTGGTGAAATTTTGTATATCGTGAAATTCGTTGCGTTGGCACTATATACCGAATGGACGAACATTGTTTTGCACCCTTAGCATGCTCGCTTTATGTTATATAGATTCAATTGGCTTTGCGGTCGCATTATCGCAGATTTCATATGGAGATAACTCCACTACTGCTCATATGCACATTCGTATAGGAGATTGTACTGTCCAACTGTTCCAAACTCCTCACTGAAATATAGCGTGGGTATTGATCAAAATATTGGCTCCTACTGACGATTCGCGGGAAATATGCTCGCTGTCTGATTTGTTACGCTTACGTCCACAACTGGTTATAACATGGATAGTTTCCAGTGAATCGCGAGCCAGTTATTTTTTGTTAATGCCAATATAGCTGCATTAATTTTAATGTTCTCGCCTTTAGCTATTACTGATCGCATAACTGATCTTATTTTCGATTAAATGAAGTCATGAATAAGATTTTGATAAATATCACAACTCTCTATTGCGGCAATCTTTTCAATTTGTTTGGAAGGCCATGTCTTCTAATTTACTTCTTCAAATTTAATTATTTCTTGTTTCCTATTTGCAAGCGATATTTTTAAATTTGTCCTTTAAAACACAAATCGTGTATGACCATTATCTTCCAATCAATATTCGTATTCTACCTATTGGCATTCTGGCATTCTGCAACTAATCATCTATTAGTTTGTTTCATTAGAGATTGTATATACGTTATTGCCAAAAATGATATACGTACATTGCATTTTCAAATTCATGTCTTCTATTTTGAAATTTCAAATTCTTAAGCTTAACTTAAATTTCAAGGTTATTTATGAGTATGTGCCTCTTCTGTAAATAGCTCATGCATTTATTCATTCCTTCCACGTTTTCACAATAAATATATCTACGTGTCTACTAATATAATTTGTCTTCTAGGAACATCACTTTGGAGGGTTCCTAGTTCATTCTCTACGGTCAGTAGTCTCTCTGAGAGTTGTCTAAATGCTACTCAGGGCGAGAATATGCTGTTACTATATACATATCAGGTACTATCTGACGATACACTTTTTTCTACCCTTTGAGCTTCTTTGGCCACTCTTGTTCCAATGTATTATAAACATCCAAAGCGGCTCTTAATCTAGCAGGCAATTCTGCTACAGGTATACTGTTTATAATTTCTTCAGAAATATCAAGCTCGATGGATTTTGAAATAAATCTGTTATGAAATTCAGATTGGAGTTGATTTCCCAAATTTTTCCTGGCGTAATAAGTCAGTTATCCGTTCTATCCTCTCGGGTTGATATCGTCTATGAAGTTTTTTATACCACCAGCTGAAATGCATTTACAGGTTCATTCTTCGTAACAAATTTTCTGAGTCGAAATAGATTTCTTTTCATTGCGCTCTTACTGTGTGCAAAAAAAAAGAAATTTTATCAGATATAAAAAACTATTCTGTCGCATTTTCTTCTGAAATATCTACTAATGAACATATCTTTATATTTATTTGGAAAGCAAAACAAGATAGAAATATGTGAACATAGAGAGAATGCAAAAAACGGAAACCAATCATTTTCGTGCGTCACATCCAGTTCAAGCTCAATGCTTGTACGTGCTTCTTCTGCTTGCATAAATCCGGTTGCGATTTGTTTATCCAAAAGGCTTCGTATGTGGCTAGCTCATTTTTGTTTTTGCATTCAATAATTTCTATGAATGTTATGGCTGGAGAACATACGTGCAATGTTTCTATGATTTGTATTCATCATTTGATTTAAAACAGGCGTTTAAGTTACACTGTTCTCTCATTAGAGAAATTAACCGTCTGGTCGATCGGTCGATCTGTTCGATTTCTTTTCATAGACTCAGGTAAGCATCACCAGGCTGAGGCAAACATTTCTCTAGTGTTGGTCATTTTTCTTAGTTTAAAATAAAGATTTGCATCTTCGACCCATTCACAATGGTTGTCTGGTCTGTACATGGTGAGCTTTGCTATCCATGGAATTGCTGCAAGAACTATCATCTAGATAACATCTTTCCGCATAGAGGATCCTGACGCGGTCGCAATATTTTGTAGAGGCCATTTTGTCACTACCATAACAGAGCCTCCGTGATACCAGGCTCGGATAATCCAGATATGCTGTATGATCATCTAATTTGAAAAACTTAAATTCCTCAGTACCATTTTTCAAACTATATTTCTTAAGTCCACCTGCTAATTGATCTGTATCTTTATTATTTTCGAAACCAGCCATAACATTAGAATAAGATATTCAGCAATATATTATAACAGTAAATGTGCTCCCTCAAATATGTTGATATCCGCAGATGACAGACCTTAAGTTGGTGATCTTGAAATCAACTATACAAGTCAATTACCTGAAGCAAATTTGAGATCCTTCCCAATAATGTGTATTAAGAACGCTGAATAGAAATGCATAAAATTTTTATTATTCCTGCAGCAGAGCGTACCACACAACTCAATTTCTCAGAAACGACTCACTTATACTCATTCAACTGGACAAGTCGTTGAATTGAAAAGAATTACCAATACTTAATAAAAACACACAATATTTTTTATGATTCGAGCGATAAACTCAAATATCCAATAGTAAAATTTGATTTATTTTTATATGAGTTAATTGATGTCCAATAAATTAATTAACCTGCACACTATCGTTATCTTGAAGAAGCTAAGCATTTCTTATATTGCCCATAATAATCACATCATTATAAATTTCGCAATTTATTTTGAGATAGATTTTGCTTTGGTTATCCATCTGGTCAATTGACGATAAGTTTAATTTCCATACACCATTAATTTGTTGTCATAGAACAAATCACCTTGTTAATATAAATGTGAAAGATTTAAGCTCTGAACACGAAAATACATTCTTTTTTTGGATATAAACATAATTAAAGCTCTATCTACAACTTAGTCTGCATTAGCTAATTAGTAAAGATTCGAATTTGAAAGCATTTCAGACAAAAACAGATTGATAAGAAATATTTTAACGCTATAATTAACGAAATTTTTAATGTATGTCACTACAGAAATCAGGCGGCTTCCGTGTTTTCTCTAGAACAAAAACCAGGAAAATTATTCATGCAAAGCGAAGGCTTTTTTTTGCAACAACATTGAACGAAAGCTGTTCGGACATATATTATTAAACAAACATTGGGTGCGCGGTCAGTGATAAAATTTATTTATTTAAATCAAGTTTGCGAGCTTAATAAAAGCCCCAGCTAAACTTCATTTATACACTATTCATTATAAAGTTAATTTTATTCAATTTATAAAAGGCTATGCGTGCAATATTCGATGAATTTCCGTTTCTCTCCTCATACTTACAACTGATCTGTGCCGGTCTGAACAATAAGGAAGTGGCATTTAATATTCCGCCAGAGCCCTCAACTCGACAATATCTTCCTAGTATTGAACTGTTCCATTTTAGCAGACAATGTGCCTTGACACGTGTTTCCTAATTTGTCAAATTTCAAAGCCACGTTGTCTTCATAAAGCTCTGTATGGAGGAATTTTTGCCACAAGATGAAAAAGAGAACAATAATTGAATAATAAGTACAGTGATGAAGATTTAAAATGTAAATTGATATTCACAGATACTCAGAATTGACGGCGCTCTAGACGGCAAAAAATAAAATATTGTTAACACAAAGTTAATATCTAGGCACAAAAGCAAAGTCACATCATACAATAATACACTGCATGTTACCAGAGTATTACGCGCAGGTGTGTATTATAATTAAACAAAACCATATTAATTACAAATAAATGTGCAGTTCAAGAAATATCAATTAAAACTGCTTGAACCTAACAGAAATTGTTTCTAAAGTCACAATTAAGAGAATGATTGTCGGAAACCAGAATTCGTATATGGGACCCTAAGGAAAACTGTATCTGTCAAAATTAAAATTCGTTGGGTAGTAACACGGAGCCGCGAGTTAAAAACTAATAGTAGAATAAAAGTTAACGAAGTGTGAGATTCGGGCCAGGAGTATTAATATCTGCTTAGACTAAATGGAACTTAAAGAATTTAAAAGTTGCAAATCAATTGCAGTAATTTTTGCCCTTCTATCAAAATCGCGTATATTAATTAATATAACCGATCGTTCTATAGCTGATTTATTCTATGAACTTTATCTCTTGAAACTCATGTTTTAATCGAACTTATTATTCACAAAATATATTTCTCATAGAATTTCGTTAGTGATTTGTTAGCTAAAATAGTCACGTACATACACACACCTGATTCTCGCCCGCAAATCTGCTTCATCTTGTATTAGCTGCATATTGTTGGAATAAGGAAAACTTGTGAGATTTCTTTGATTAACACATAATTTAGTGTCACATTACTGCGCACTGGATCTCCTCTAAAATCGTATAATGTCATACACTGATAATTGTATTAGCTTCAGATTAACATTTTTTGCGCTCTACTTTTTAACGTCACAAGTGCAACCTGTTTCTGTAAGATTCTCTTAGAAAGTCAGCCCTAGTAAAATTCATAGAACGGTTTCCATGTGTAAACGAAGTTACATACATTTTGACCATTAATTAGAGACAAATAGGCTAACGCAAACGCCCCGGGTGCATTTAAATGCCGTGCGATGAAGAAAAGTTCAGGAAATTATCTAAGAACTGATACTGTGGGTGGCTTTTATCGTCACAGGAAAAGCGTTCACCGACAAATGCCGTTCTAGTTAAATACTGTTGCAGTGTCTAGCAGTACCCCTAGACACTCATTGTATGCTTTGGCTGGTTGGGTTGTGCTCCTTCTTGTGGATGAACCGGAATAATTAGAGTTGTCTAAACCAGAGAGATGAGTTTCCGTTCTAGAGCTGGGAACTTTCTTATTGAAGATCTGCGGTAATATCGTGGCGTCTGGCACACGTAGAAAACCGATTTATAGGTAATCTATTACGCATAACGAATTGTGCAGCAACATAAAGATTGACGTGACTGAAGTTTAAGCGACGAGATTACACACCTTGGTAAACGCAAGTCTAGAACTGGTTGTAGGTATACTGTCAATTTGAGATAGCAACTGCAATCACCCGTAACTTGCAGAGCACAAGTGACATGTGTAAATGAGCCGTGCTTATATAAATGTGAAGTGCAAGGTCGCACGCCATTGGTCAACGGCAAATTTCGCTTGTTTTAATTGGTGCCACATAATGAAATTTATATTTCCTTTTGGTTATACGTCGGCGAATTTATCTGAGCAGTTAGATGAAATTTAATTATTTAGGGAAATCAGTCCAATAGACATAATAATTGATTGTATACGAGCATTTGATAAGTTTGCCGAATAATGTGTATATATCATAGATTAGCTTTGTTTATCAAAACATATGCTGAGAACATAAATTTAGTGTTAAATGAAATATGATACAACGTAATTATGAAATAAAAATTAAATTAATGCACAATAAACAGAGACGGAACGAAACACACTCTTGAATTCGATGTGAGGTAATTTGCTGTTGATAAAAGTTTCCCTAATCCAAATCGCATTGTAAGAAAACTTTAGGTAAAATCTACCAATCAAAATTAATTTTATTCCAATAAGTTCTGCAAGTGGAATGTGGAAGTGGAGAAGTAAATTGAATTCAGTGCAAATATTGAAAAATTAAGTTCACGTTTAGGAGCTCTGTGTCTTATGAAATAAATCATCATGAATTATATTTACATATACGTGTAAGTTATCAAAGTTATTATGTGCGATTATTGAAACAATAATTTCTATTTCTTATAAACTGGCGATAGCATTGAATTAAAGAGATTGGTTTAGTCTCTCTGGGCCTTCATCAATTACATGCTTAAATTTCCGTAGGAGCAGGCACGATTATTAATACCTGAAGATTATTTCAATCATTTCATATGCTATACCGTAAGTGTTAATTCCTAATTTACAGTATTAAATCAAGCTATTCACTGTACAAATGCGCCTAATTGGACATACAACTGTGTACAACTAACATGTGCTTCTTGGACAGGCTTTCCAACAAGTTGAACCAATTTGGAATTTCGTGAGACTCGAAGCTCGCTCTAGCCAACAACTATTGTTTATTATACAGCAGACAAATTGAAAGTCAATATATTTATATTCTGTTGAAGCATAAGGAAAGTATTTTTATTATATATTGTTGTTTACTATGCTATTCAGTACATTTATTAATTTTCGAAGTGCAATGTCAAAAACTCCATTTCAATAATTGTTAATTTTTATTATATTGGTTCACTTCCTCTAGATGCCGAGACATTTTAAGCCACTTTATTACATATAGTGGTTTATAATAACGGAATTAAAAGTTAGGCTACATTGGATTACATTACATGTTAACCAATGAGTGAAATGTAATCAATATGAACTGACGGTGATCTCAATAACATTATTTATATCTGAAAAAATGACACGCACCTGCCTTGCTTTACGTGGTTTTAAGAAAATTTTCGTAATTATTGAAATTCAAAAATAAGTATAAATAGGCCGCCAACTTAGTCTGTCGTTTATTTCTTGTAAACCGCCCAGCGATGAAGTTGATATGCTGTTTGTGTGTCTGATGATGGCCGCGGTCACAAGCACGACAGACACCGTGCACAGGGCGGCAAAAATGTAGCTGTAGCTGCCGTCAAATGATGCTACGGTGATGACGATGATGGAGATTGGTAATTCATACAGACCAGATGCCTTCTCCTTATTCTTATGGTGTAAAATATCAAAAGAAAATAAAATTTCGCATTATTTGATTTGAAATATACACAGAGAACTTTAAAGGGTTTCTTCATGTTTTGCTTTTCAACTACAAAAATTTGAAAGAAATCGATGAACCAATATTTGGCTAAGCTATATACCGTCACCGAATAGCAATGTCTATAGTTTGACCTATTACTGTCTAGCCAGTTGATGATGAATTCCCAATAAGAAGGAAATTGCTCTACTGGATGAATTGCTTTTTCAACGCTATAAAATTCTAAGTTTATACAGAAAAAAACCTATGTACTTAACGGGTCAGGTTTATATATTAATATCTAAAACTTGATTATAGTAATTATTATGACTGCGCGCGTAACTAATATTCGTTTAATTATATATATGTGTGAATATATATATATATATATATTTATATATATATATATATAATTTCGTAAGGTAGTGCGTTTTCGGACGAATAATGACAGATTGGCGATGGTCAGTTGTAACTTGTTGTCTTAATCGATGTCATATGAGCTCCACGTGAAACAAAATTTACTAAATGCGATAAATTAGTATATAACTAAAAAAGTTGGCTTATTATTCGGCAGGGGGGCACGGTGGTTAGAGCACCAGTTTTCGATATAGACGTCCTCAGTTTTGAGCTCTGTCCGCGACAAATTCCGACCAGTTCATGATGAGTTCCAGACAAGGACGAAACCGATCTACTGGATGAGTTGCCTTTTCTACACTACACAACTCTTTGCTTATTCTGACAAATGTTTCTACTTAATGGGTATGGCGTTTATTGCATAGTATTACAATAAAAAAATTGTTAACTGGTTAAATTCAACGGAGAAAACAGGCTCAATAATCAAGCTGACATAATAGCATCCAATTTTAGTTTGTGTATTGTGAATTGTGTGAGAGAAATATAGCCAAAGAGAGCTAATGGAGGTGTTTATAAGAGGATCTAAAATCAGCGTACCCAATAAGGACGAAACCGGTCTACTGGTTGAACTGCCTATGCTACACTATACCATTCTTTGTTTATACTGAAAAAATATAGAGACATAATGGGTCAAATGTTTATATAAAATACGCCCAATTGATTATATTAAATGTTATCACAGCCCGCGCAACCAATATTCGTTTAATTATATGAATGTTCATTTCAATACCAGTTCCCATCTAGTGCGGTGTCTGTTCAGCAATTAAGATTGCTGATGGTTATTTGGAACTTTAGGTGTAAACGGATGGCATTTGAGCTACACCTAAAAAACTAACCGAGTTACATTAGTTAATATATGACTGAAAAGTGTGTGTAGTGTGCGGCAGGATGTCTCTGTGGTTAGAGCAGCAGAATCCGAAACAGAAATATTCAGGCCCGAGCCTTGTTCGCGGCAAATACTAGCCAGTACGTGAAGAGTACCCAATAAGGACAAAAACGATCTACTCGCTGAATTCCCTTTCCTTCACTATACCATTCTTTGTTTATTCTGACAAATTGTATGACCTCAATGGTTCAAGCGATTACATCAAGTACGCAATCTTGATTATGAAAAATGTTATCGCCACCCGCGCAACGAATTTTTGTTTATTTACATATATTTTCATTTCAATACCAGTTTCTAATCTAGGGCGCTGTCCGTTCAATAGTGTCAAGCTTCATTAGATAATATATGACTGAAAATTGTGTCTATTGCACGGCAGAGTTACTCAGTGGTTAGAGCGCTAGATTCCGAAGTGGACATACCCAGGTACGAGTCCTGCCTGCGGCAAATTGTGGCCAGTATGTGATGAGTTCCCAGTAAAGACGAAACTGGTCTTCTGGATGAATAGCCTTTCTTACTATAAAAGATTCTTAATTTATACTGAAAAAATGTAGGGCTTTAATGGGTCCAGTGTTTATATCAAATACGCCAACTTGATTATATTAAATGTTATCACCGCCCGCGCAACCAATGTATGTTTTATTAATATAAATTTTCATTTCAATACCAGTTCCCTATCTGGCGTGGTGTCTGTTCAGTAGCAAAGATTGGGGATGGTTTTTTGGAACTTTAGGTCTGAATGAATGGCATTTGAGCTCCACCTAACAAAGGAAAATCTAACCAAGTAACATTAGTTAATATATGACAGAAAATTGTGTGTAGTTTGCGGCAGGTTGTCTAAGTGGTTAGAGCACCAGTTTCTGAACCAGACGTGCGCGAATTCGAGCACCAAATAAGTACGAAACCGGTCTACTGGATGAATTGCCTTCCCTACACTATAATTTAAAAAAGATTTATCGACAAAACGTATGGACGTAATGATCAGGCATTTTAAACGAGTTCGTAACCTTCATTATAGTAAATGTTATCAACGCCCGAGCAATTAATGTTCGTTTAATTATGTAAATGTTCATTTCAATACCAATTGACTATCTAGTGTGTGGTACGTTTAGTAATGACAGATTGGGGAGGGTTTTTGTTAACTTTTGGATTTAATGGATGTCTTACGAGTTACAATTAAAGGTAAAATATAACATACCGATATACATTATTTAGTATATGACTGAAAATTGCGTGTAGAATTCAGCAGCGTGGCTCAGCAGTTAGAGGACCAGATTTCTAATCAGACGTGCACAGGTTCGAGCCCCGTCCGCGGCAATTTCGGGTTAGTACGTGATGAGTTTCAAAAAAGGACGAAACCGGTCTACTTTATGAATTGTCTTTTCTATAATATACAATTCGGAGATTATATTGACAAAATGTAAGTACGTAATGCGTCAGGGTGTAATATTAATTTAGCAACCTTGATTATCTTAAAGATGTAACATATTTTATGGGGAAATGCTTTTCCAATCTTCCAATATCTTCTTTATCTTCATCATGATGCACAAGAAAGAATGGCAATAGTGGTAATCTATCTTCGAATCTGATATATTTATATATTTACTAAACGTACAGAATTAGATTTATTTCCAAATACTAAGATATAATAATATCAAATAGACTGGCCAACTGGATAAAATTGTTCTCTAAGAATTAGTTTGATTTAAACACATATCCCCACCATCTTAATTGAATAGAAATCAATATAGAATTATTTTACACTTAATTTCTTAAATGAGGTTATTACGAGGGGCATGTCGGTAAAGAGGACGCAAGATACTGTGATTAACATTGTGCAAATTATTTCACAGTAAATATCTAAGAGTTGGATAAGGGTAAAGTGATTCAATTGGATGGAATATTAAAATAAAAATATAAAAAGTGTCTTATAATATATTTGCAAATAGAAATTAAAAAAGTGATAATTAAGACAAATTTTATTTTCCAAAATTTGAAGAATATCAGCATAATTTGCTAAAATGGTGTAAATTTGCATTCATATTACGTGTAAAATTGCATCCTATCGGCATTCTTTATTTCTCTCTTTCATCATCACCGTCGTATCCGCTCACGGCTGCTACTGCCACCTTTTCGGTCGCCTCGAGGACGGCATGCGGTCAAACAAACACCACTTCCATCATCAGGCCCACAGAGGGCAGAACAGCAAATGCAAACAAAAGATACTTCATGTCAAGATTTCTTCAAATTAATTGATGTCTGCCAATGTGTGTAGGCCTATTTATATTAAATATCCGCGTCATTCCTCTCGTCAATATTCGTGAGAGTGAGAAACTAAATATGAGCACATGACAAACACGCAAAAGCGGTCGACATTCAAGAAGTCAATGTCGGTCAGCCATTCAAGTAACGTCTAAATGTACACATTTTTTCTTTCGGGGTAACTTAATTTTTTTTCAAAACGAACTAGTTCAACATAATTATCGCAGGCTGAGGTTTAATGCTAAATTCCTACAAAAATGTAACTATTGGAGGCAAACTGATGCAAAAATGCGCATAAAATCGCAAACGTTCGGTTATCACAATTTCTAGGCAATACTGTATTCATCGTTCAATTATTTTTCTCTTTTTCAACTTGTTTTATTAACTCTATCTTGCACAAATTAATTTGTTTCTCGTTCTTATTCCTAAAGCCGAAGCTGATGCAGGATCTGGTACGATTACTAATTCGTGAAGACCATTTCACTCATATTATATTCAATACCGTAAGTGGCAATTCCTAATTTTCCACATGAAATCAACCCAATCACCTTCCAAACATACTCATCGAAATGCAATTTGACAAAGTCTGTTGAAAATATTACACCTTCACGTTCTTTTGAAATTTCTCGCACACCTGTCATGTGTGATTTAAATAAAGATGACTTTGTTGACTGTGACTGATTTTAATACTCCTGACAAATGTCAACGGGACTTACTTTTACACATATTTACGCGAATAATGCAGAGGGAGCCTTTTCAATTGAGTTATCCTACTTGTTACAAAATCGAGATATCATCCATGTAGAACATAAATAAACAAAGGAAATTGTATCACAGAACATAAATGTTATACTGTGTCAAAACGTAAATTACCAAGCAGTTTGTGCAATGGTTCTTTCATACGAACTAAGCAGGATGCAGTTTCTCGAATAGTATAAATTGTATTTGAAGCAGCATTAACACGCACATTAAGTGCAGCAAAACTACGAGTGTTTTTTAACAGGATTGCCATTACCATATGCCCTTCGGTAAATGTGAAATGATTTCCAAATTATTTAAATGAGTATCGAGTTATTGGAAGGAATCTTATTTGTGCTATAGTTAGTTACTCAAATGAGAGAATATTACAACTCAAACGCCTGTTTTAAATCAAATCGTAAATATACATCTGCAACTATGCAGTACATCGTTGAAACCTCAATCGTATTTTTTTCCAGATGTAGCATTAAATATAATTACGAAATTCAATAAAAGTAGGAAGTTAGCCACATATAAGTCTTTACGGATAAACTAATTGCAGTAAGATTTATACAAGCAAAAGGAGCATGTTCAGGCATTGCGCCTGAACTAGAGTTGATGCGCAAAACGGATTGGTTGGTCCATTATTTCACACTCTCTGTATGTTTCATTTTTCTCTCTTCTTTGCATTTAAATTTATACATAAAGAGATGTTCTTTCGTAGGTAATTGAGAAGACATTGAGAAAGAAAGCTATTTTGTTTCTGATAAAATTTCTTTTTCTTCAAGCACATAGAAAGGAACTATGAATTTTATTATGGATATATATATATAGTAAGAACAAATTAATTAATTGGGACGGTAGCCGCAAATTTATATGCGTTTGCAACAGTCCCAATCAATTATGTCCTGTTTATACTGTATGACGTGCAAGATCTGATTAATTAACATGGTCATATTTGCATGCGGTTTCTTGTTTCCCTCTTCTTATGTTAATTATAAGCATGGTTTCACCGACATACATGAGGTTACAGTCGTTACATGGAATTTCATATAATCTTGATGAGTCTAACTCTTATATTTTCTCCTTTTTGTTTTTAAGCTTTTTTACCAGGGTTAGGGTCTGTGCTGAAATAATATTTATATTGTATTTCAATGCTAACATTTGTATTTTACTTAGTTTGGAGTCAGGTTTTACCATTACCCTCCGATCATCTTTTGATTTATTTGACTTCACATACTTCCAGTCATGATTAAATTTACTTATGACGCTCAACATAGTTGCTTAATAAAACTTTAGAGGGAAAAGATTAGCACTGAATATTTCTCACAGTATACCTAATTCAATCACACTAGGTTTGGAACCTGCTAGTCTTCAGCTTCTAATTGTCATCGATTTTAAGTTAAAGCTTTTCATTTTATATGTATAATTTGAATTGAAATTAAGAAGGATACCGAAGTACGTATCCCATAAACATCTCGTTATAATTTTGCACTATTTTTAATTTATTTGACACCCAGAAACGGCAATTCTCCAAATGATTCATTTTTAATCTTACATTTCCGTTTTCACTAGAACAAAAACCACGAAAATTATTCATGCAAAGCGAAAGCTTTTTTGCAACATCGTTGGTTCTCCCAGCAGATTCGTACATATATTATGATATGATCATCCGGTTGCGCGGTCGGTGATAAAATTTATTTATTTAGATCAAGTTTGCGATCTTAATATAGGCACCAGCTAGTATTAATGCATACACTATGCATTATAAAGTTAATATTATTTAATTTAGAAAAGGCTATCCGTGCAATACTGGATGAATTTAAGTTTCTCTCCTCGTAGTTTCAATTGATCTGTGCCAGTCTGAACAATAAGCAAGTTGCATTTAATATTCCGCCATAGTCCGCAGCTCGACGATATCTTCCTCGTGTTGAACTGCTCCATTTTAGCACCGAATGTGCCTTGACCCGTGTTTCCTAATTTGTCAAATTTCAAAGCCACGTTGTCTTAATAAAACTCTGTATGGTAGAGTTTACGGCACAAGATGAAAAAATAGAAACATAATTGAAAAATGAGTACAGTAATGAAGAGTTAAAATGTTAACCGTCATTCGAAATTTTATGCTTATTCTCTTGCACCAATTTAACTCCAAATGCTAATTTTGTGTGATAATTGATCATTAAATGTCACCTTGCTAAGATTATGTTGAGCTTTTTGTTCTGAAAATGGTTAAATTACACTAAAAGAAAATATTTATCGAATTTGAAGTTATTTGAATTGTCGACCGACATTGACCTCCTTGAATGTCGACCGCGTTTGCGTGTTTGTCATGTGCTTACATTGAGTTTCTCACTCTTACGAATATTGACGACATCAATAACGCGGCTAATTTGCATAAATAGGCCCGCACATATTGGCAGTCATCAACTAATTTGAAGATATCCTGACATGAAGTATCTTCTCTTCGCTTTCAGTGTTCTGCTGTCTGTGATGATAGCGGCGGTGACTTTATGGCCGCAAGCCGTGCACGGCGCGACCGAAAAAGTAGCCGTAGCAGCTGTGAGCGGATACTACGGTGATGATGACGGAGATTGGTAAATGAGGCCGAAAAGATGCATTACTTCACGTAATGCGAACGCAACTTTACATCATTTAGGCACTGTTGTTGGTTTTCTTCCAATTTTGAAAAATAAATTTTTCATTAATTATCACAATACCTCATTTTGTGTTTGCAGTTGGATGGTCGTAAAGTGTAAGACGGATGGAGGAGTAAAAATATTTTTCTGTAAATACATAAAAGAAGAAAGGTGAACTACAAGATGAAATGTCGAACCCGGCTGGTATTTAAGTGGAATGGCTGAAACCTTTTGTAATTACGCAATTTCTGAAACAAATCTTAATAAAACGAAAAATTTCAAAATGTCTTTCTATTAAGTAGTTTCATTGATAAAGCACCACATTTAATACTTAAATATGCTTTGAAAAAACATGTTGCACCATATGGAATAGTTTAATTACCTCGTCCTTATTTGTCACATGAAGATGTATGCCTCCAGTGTCCACATTTTGATTTCTAACCTACCAAACTTCGGTTCCGGTAAACTATTTTAGCGGAATGCAGGTCTCACTTACAATTTGGCAATCAATATATCAAGTGGAACATATAAGTTTAACCATCTAATTGATACTTATTTTTAGATCTCTTAAGCATAACTCTCTTTTCACTAAGTAAATGTATGCCATGTTTTTT